>OX493265.1:103600331-103771331 GCA_950370525.1 Bellardia bayeri | reverse complement strand
TACATTAAAAAAATCGAAAAAGTTTGTCTTAACTCCGGAGGCTATTGAATCGTTCAATAAATTAAAAAGAGCTTTAACCAGCGCTCCAGTATTAAGACATCCTGATTTCACGAAACGTTTTTACATTCAGTGTGACGCATCGGAGTATGGAATCGGGGCGGTGTTATTTCAGGTGAACGCTAGCGAAGAAGAACATCCTATCGCTTTCTATTCACAGAAGTTTAATTCATGTCAACGAAAATACAGCGTAACTGAGAAGGAATGCTTAGCAGCGATAATGGCAATAAAGAAATTCAGGCCGTATGTTGAGATGATGCCATTTACTGTCATCACAGACCACGCGAGCCTAAAATGGCTAATGACGCTTAAAGATATAAGTGGTAGGCTAGCGCGTTGGTCACTTCAATTACAAGCGTACGATTTTGATATTCAGCACCGAAAAGGCTCTGAAAATATAGTCGCCGATATGCTTTCCAGATCGCCAATAGAGAATATGGGTATAATAGAAGAAATAGATGATGTAGACTTACTAGATTTCGAAACTACTGAGTTTAATAGCGAAGAGTACTTAGAACTGATTGAAAATATTAAAGCAAATGCGAATCACCTTCCAGACTTAAAAATTGTAGAAGGTAAAGTTTTTAAGAAGACTGTAGTTGATCCAACACTAGGAGAACAATATGCATGGAAACTGTGGATTCCACCTAACCTAACATCAACGATGATTGAGAAAGCTCACAATGAAATTACAGCTGCTCATGGTGGGATAGCCAAAACTCTAGAAAGAGTTAAACGTTTCTTTTACTGGCCTAGAATGACTATTCAGGTAAAAGAATACGTCAATAGATGTCAGATTTGTAAAGAGGTCAAATCAGTAAACCAAAACCTAATGCCTGAAATAGGTAAGGAAGTGTTAACTGATCGACCATTTCAGAAATTATACGTCGATTTTCTCGGAAAATATCCTAGGTCAAAGAGCGGAAACTGTTATATATTTATTGTTGTAGATCATTTTACAAAATTTATCTTTTTAAAGGCAATGAGAGAGTCTACCGCAGGGAATGTTGTCAAATTTTTGATAAATGAAATTTTTCACAAATTCGGAGTACCGGAAATAATACACTCTGACAACGGTGTACAATTCGTGTCAAAAACTTTTCAGGACATGATTCAGGCCTATAAGATTCGTCACATGAAAACAGCTTTTTATAGTCCACAATCAAACGCTGCAGAAAGGGTTAACCAATCGGTATTAAATGCTATCAGAACCTATATAAATGAAGATCATCGTGATTGGGATATGTATTTGTCAGAAATAGAATGCGCATTGAGAACCTCAATTCATTCTGCAATAGGTATATCTCCATTTTTTGCCTTATTCGGGTTTCATATGTTCTCTAACGGATCAGATTATAAGTTGGCGAGAAAACTAACATCATTAACAGATCATCAGATCCTAGGTTTAAGGGCAAATGATAAACTTGAACTAATTAGAGAAAAAATTAAGCAGAATATGCATAAGGCGTATGAGAAAAGTGCTGAAAGGTACAATAAACGTGCAAGAAATACTAAATTTTTACCAGGGCAAGAAGTTTTTAGGCGCAATAACATTTTAAGCGACTTCGAAAGAAATAGGAACGCAAAGTTTTGTAAAAAGTTCATACAGTGTAGGGTACTTAAACCGATAGGCAACAACATGTACGAACTTGAAAATATGCATGGGAAATCTATAGGTATTTATCATGCAAAAGACATTAAAAGATAGAACACAACAACTATATGTACTAACGGATCTGTGATAGAGTTTTACTAGGTGCAATATTAGAATTTGAGAAATACACTATTCATACAAATCTATGATCAATCGGTGGTTAGGTTTTTTTTGTAGTTGTCATGTAAATGTGTATTTTTTTTTATGTCTAGATATAAACACTTAGTACCTGATCTCTGTTCATGTTATATCCGTAATTATACACTTTTATGGATGTTTATATGTTCATACTTTTAGAATCCCAAGTGTGCAATTTACGACATAGTCCAAAATGTTGATAGAATTACAGTACCTGGAACAAAAAAAAAAAAAAAAAAAATTACCACAAAGTGAAATCCTTAAAATTGTGTATAATAATTGGAACTTATCTGAACATTCACTGTAATAATGATGGTCAGCGACACTGTACCGCCCATAGAAAGCAACTAGAGATGATGATAATGAAGCAATGAATATATGAAAATGAACAGTGTAATTGGCATACATACGTATTTCTATGTGCCCGGCTAGTGAGACGTCAGGGTGTGGGAGTTCCCCACGTAGGGAGTTAATTGTCCACGCACACCGTCCATCTCTAATTGTCATTACGAAACCCGGTGTTTTGTTGCGGTGGATTTTCGAGGGTGCCGAATGTAGGGGGTATGAGAAATTTTCTTGGCGTGGGTGTGCCAGAATAATAATGATGGGGCGAGCACTAGTACTCATGTCCAGGGCACCGGCCAAAGTACCCAATGGTCATGCTACCCCATTATGTATAAATTTTGGTTATTTTTAATTTCGAATGGTCTACTGTGTGCATACTGGGGATTGTCAATCCGCAGTAGGCCATTGGCAACAAGAGGGGTAAACCTTGTCATGCGACCGCCCGAACGAATGAATCGCAGTAAGCCCCGCGTACAAACCTGAAAGTAAAAGAAAAGGATAAATTAATAATTTATTTAAAAAAAGAATGTAATGGAACAATGCATACCATACCATTTTGACTTTGTATTTCTAGAAAAATTAAACAGATGGTGTTCAGTGTTGGATAACGTAATGTGTAGTTTTTGTTTATTGTGAATAAATCTCGTTTTGTTTATCATACATAACGTAGTAAGATGAATAAAAGTAGATCCTTTTTGTTTTAATGTTTTAAGTGTTATATAGTGGGCGGGACAAATAAGTAAATGTGAAGGCAAAAAGGGATAAATATTAATGGTTATGGTAGAAAAGGATAAATGCACATATACAAATAAGAGGGAAATTTAAATAAAGATGGCTCTATGGGAAGGCGCGATTAATCTAATCCAGCCGTAGCCATATATTGGTATTTGAGTTCATTGCAGTTCTGAACGTTGAAAAATATAGTTGAGTAAGGCAGCGCGCAAATGAAAAACAAATTATAAAAGAAAAAAAAAAAAAAAAAAAAAGTGAAAAGTGAGACTTTACAAAAATTTGAATAACTGAACGGAAGTGAAGAATTAATTGTGTCGAAATAATTAGAAGCAAAGGTGAGCAATTGATAAATAGGAAAACTAGTTGATTCAACGTTAATCTATGCAATAATTTCTTTTTGTTAGGCTAAATATAATATTTGTTTGGGAAGGCATACAAAGTTGAACATTCCTGTTATTTGTGTTAGTAAAAAGCGAGAACGTAAGTTTAGTTGATATGCATATTAGTTTTCTTTTAAGAGTTTAATTAGGCTTGTTTCTTTTTTTGTTTAAATAAACAGCTTGAGACTGGTTTCTTTCTGGAACAGGACCAGAGAAAGAACAATAAGAAACCGGAAACTTCCTGGGAAGTGAAGGTTCTTCATTAAACCCCCCCCACATGAGAAACGAACAAGGTAACCAAAAAAAAAAAAAAATAAAAGAAAAAGAGAAGGGAAAGGAAAAAGAATCAGTCCAGAATATAGAAATAAGCAACAAATGGTAATAACAGAACGAGGGGAAAACTGGATCGTAATAGTTTTTATTAGATTCTTCGATATTAATGGAGGCGAAAAAAAAAAAAAATTAGATAATTAAGTCATTAAATAATCTTGAGTGTAGGTCTTTATGTAATTTTAAGTAAATGTTAAAGTTTATTAGTAATGAGTCTCACAATAGATATCAGATCCGAAGCGTTTTAGTTTAAAAAAATATATATATAATACCTACTATACACCACATACTAGATAAGTGATTTTAGAGAGCTCTTTCAAGTCATAGGATAAAATATATTACTGAAACGAATTTCAAGACGGGAATTACTTTTCCGTGGCATGTAGAAACGCCTGATAGATATCATTGTGAAAATTGCTAATAGATTGTTAAAATGCGACATATTATAGGATAGTTTTGTAATTTTTTTTTATGTTTAATAAATATGATGGTATATTATGCATGAAGATTTAATAAGAATCATGAGGGCTTAAATTTATTTATTTAAGGGGTAGGAAAAAGAAAAGGTAAGTGGTGAACTGCGATCGGTGTTACGGGGTTACTATCAATATTTGGTTTGAACGTAACCATGGTAGGGAAGGGCGGCTGGAGTAACATCTACCTCCTATTGTATTGAGGTCTTAATATGTAGTAGTGAAGACATGTTAGTTTCTGTTTGTTTTTTTTGTGTTTAATAAATTTTTATTGGTACAGTCCTGAGTCTAGAGTGAAGGGAGGGACCACTCCTGAGTAATTCATGCTAAAAGCTAGTCGGCCATGGTTCAATCTAGTGCTCCCAAAAGGACTTGTAACACGCTATATACCAATGTTAACAGCGAAAAAATCCATGGGGTGCTGAGACCCATTGTTTGGGAAATTAATAAATTGAAGAGGTTATCATTCGCTGAAATCCATAAAAATAAAAATTTGGCGTGTCGGCAATATGTTATATATTCTATGACGAAAGCAAATGGAACATTTTTGGTACATATGACCGACGTAAAAATCCACGGTTAATTTTGATGGCAGTTCTATGGCGATAAGGGGCTGCATTTCTGCCAATGGAGTTGGTAATCCTGGATATGCTGATGATATTATGGACCACCATAAATATTGGGCCATTCTGAATGCAAATCGAAACTCCAGAGCCGAAAAATGGATCTACAATAAAATATAGTTTTTAGTTTTCGTGCAGTAACAAAAACTTGCCAACACCTCCTCAATGCTCGGACCTGAATCCCATAGAAATCGTAGAGTTATAATATAATCTTTTTCTCGGAAATGTTTAATTGCATTCCTTTCATCATATTTAACACAGAGATCTTCACAACCGAGGGAAATAAGGAAAAATTACTACTTATAACAATTGAAATATATATTATAAACACGTATCTTTTTAACAAAATAAATAAAAAAATTCCATGAAAAATTAAAACAATTAAGAGGAATTAAAAAAGCAAAATACTTTTGATTGATCTTCAAATTATGATGCAAATTATAACTAAATAAAAGTTAATATTTTTAAAGTTTTTTTGGGGCTTCCTATTATTCTACATAATATCCATTTTTAATTGCAAAAAAATTAATTTTTTTTTACATGATTTTTACAGTTTTGTTTATGAATGAAAAAAAATTTCTCATAAAAAAGATTAGGCAAAATAGTTTTGCGATACACTGTATGTACTATATTTTCAAGCCAAATCGAATCGATTGCATTAAATTTAAATTTGGTCCGTTGGAGAGTTAATTGCCAGAAAGAACTACCCTAGAAATGTAAATGAATCACTAGTTTTAAGAATAGTTTTTTTTTTTATATATAACACAGCTATTTATTCAATTTATCATAATTTTATATAAATCCATTCTGATAATAGTTTCTTGTACTGTCAATGCAGTTAATAAATTATCATGAAATGCTATTAATTTGACACTAATCAACACTTTGCTCAGATTTCAGACAAAACATTTCATGGATAAAAAATATTCTTGTTCTAAAGGCTTTTTGCAAAAGTTTTATTTGGGGGTTTTAAGCAACTGGACACTTGGCAAAAACACAAGCACTTGACCCTTTTCATTTTTTATAAGATTTTTTTTTTTTTTTTTAAATGAACTTATAGTGCGTGTTGGTGAAAAGGGTTGGCTGTTTGATGCTGCTTTATAAATGACCAGTGTCAAAGGAGGGCTCAGCAGAAGTTGTACGTACGAGTACGTATTCTGTATGGATATTTGTCAACCCATATGTTGGCTACTTACATACTTAATGATGTTTAGGCTAAATGTTTAAAAAATGTTCCAAACTGGTAGTGGGGGTTCAGTGAAGGTTGTTGCTTGGTTGTTAGGTTGTGTAGTTATGTATGTGTATGTGCACATTACTATATTGGTGTTATTGTTATAATGATTGGTTTTTCCTATTGTCTTGAGATGGTTTCCATCATAAGTTATTTAATGTGCGTGTAAAAAGAGGGTTTATGTTTTTCTTAAGGTTTATCTTATCTAGTCTAAGTTTTCAAACATGTTTTCTTCAAATTGATGTAATAGCACAAACATATTTTTGATTTTTTATTTCTTGTGTAAATAAAGTTCGTTTATGGCAATTGAGTTTTTTTTTTATTATAAAGTTGAAATGTTATGATGTGAGTATAAAGGGATTAAAATTCTTTGCTTGACTTGGATTTGTATACTACATACAAATGTATCTTTGACAACAGTGTTGTTTGATCCTTTTGACTGTTCTGTTTATTGATATTTGGTGGGTTAATTTGATAAATGGTGTTAATGTTTATAGTTAATTAAATTATTGTTTATGTTGTTTGGAAACTGATAAAATAACAAACAATTTCTTTGATCTTAAAGTTTTGTTAAGGAATGGTGTGCAAATGATTAATTTAAGATTGTTTTGATATGAATTTAACACTTTTTAATTCCTTTGTGTAATCAAACATTAACAAGTAAGAAAGTATAGTCGGTCAAGCCCGACCATATAATACCCTACACATAGTATATGTATAAAACATTAGGAACCGATCATCCAAAAATTTAGTGCCATTATTTCTGTGAATATAAATATTATGTATGTTAAACTTTATTTCGATATAAATACTTTTAAAGGACTTATGGAGGTTAAAGTGAATGGGAGTTTCGACTAATTATGGACCAATCATAATAAAATTGTACCGTATTATTCGTCTATATATGAAATATATTTGTGTTCAGTATTATTTTGAGAGAGCTATAATCTTTAAACTGATTTTCGAAATAATTTAAAATAATTTTTGAATAATTTAGGATAACACTAAAGGAATATTGCAAGTCTAGCTACTGTGAAACGTATTATACGTAGTGCCAAGCATTTGAAAAGATTAAAAATTAAAAAAGCCACCTCTAAATGCCACTCGTAAAGCAAAACGACTTCAGTTTGCCCGTGAACACATGCCTTACATATAACAAAGAATAGCAACGTATTGTTTTTTTCGGATGAAAATAAGTTCAATTTGGAAGGTCCAGATGGTTATAATTATTATTTCCATGGAAAAAATTAGTTTGAATGTGAAGAAATTGTGAACCTATTCAAGTGAGTGGCAGTGTACATAACTATCAATGCAAACATTACTTCCTCTTTCATCAAATATAATTCAAATTTTTATTAATTACATATTTTTTTAATTTTAAAACCATCTGTAAATTTATTGATAGTTTGATAGTTTAATTTTTTTTATTTATTACGTATTGATTCTTTTTTTTTTACATATTTATTTATTAATTTAATTACAAATTATAACTAAATACTATTTTTTATACAATTTACTTTTATATTTAACATTTACATACATATGTATGTAAATTTATTTTCCTAAATTTTTATTTAACATTGCACTAACACATTTGCAACTTGTATAAACGCATGGCCCCATAATAAGGAAACAGCAACCGCCTCAAACTAAACTGAACAAAATTGACAAACTTTTCAATAAAATATTTTTAAGCAACACTTTAATTATACTTCAATGCAAAACTATTTAAATTTTTTTTATTATTTACAAAAAATGTCTAACACACTTCTACTAATCGACCGAAAGCAACATGTAAGAAAGTTCTTGTGTAACAGTGTTACCGTGGGAAATTTGCCGGAAAAAGTGGTGATTTTTTAAAAAATGGAATATGTATAAATATTATTTCCGAAAAGTATTTGCATTAAAAATCTGTATGTATTAAAAAAGACAACGCTAATTTGAAAATTCCAGACAGATATGAAATCAAACTATTCAAAATATTCAAGTAAAGCTTTAAACGTGAAGCGTTTATGTTAAATAATTTCACTAGGTAGAACACATATTATATTAAAAATATTTCTTTAAAGATACCGAAATTCGCAATACTAAAAAATTTAAGAAATTTTACAGCCTGATTTCAAGATAAAGTAATTTTACAGAGACTCTTTTATTAGCATCTTATCAAATAAGTACACGTTTAAATATTATTTACAATTTGTAAATATTAAATAAATACATTTATAAAACATTTTTATTCGAAGTTTTACTTCAAGTTAAATATACAAATTGTTTGAAAACAATTGTATACACTACAATTTATTTTTGTATATTTCTGTTATATGTTTCACATAGTTTTCCGTTGGAAAACATAAATGTAAAATCATACAAAAATATACAAACAGACAATAGCAAAATGTAATGCATTTTCTGGCCTGCTAAAGCCGTCATCAGCATTCTTTATGTCTAATAGTGTTTATTTTCAAACCTTGTATATTTAACTTTTTTATATATTAAATGAGAATTATTCCTCTTGCGAGTATTTGAAAATTTTAAAACATTTTTATTCGAAGTTTTACTTCAAGTTAAATAAAGCCGGCTTTAGCAGGCCAGAAAATGCATTACATTTTGCTATTGTCTGTTTGTATATTTTTGTATGATTTTACATTTATGTTTTCCAACGGAAAACTATGTGAAACATATAACAGAAATATACAAAAATAAATTGTAGTGTATACAATTGTTTTCAAACAATTTGTATATTTAACTTGAAGTAAAACTTCGAATAAAAATGTTTTAAAATTTTCAAATACTCGCAAGAGGAATAATTCTCATTTAATAAATACATTTATGTAATTATTCTTTAAATAAATTTGCATGAAAGGGTAATCGATTGTCTATTTATTTAAAATCGAGGCGGATTCCTCAGCACTACTAATAAATAAAAAAATACACGCATTAGACTACAACCATAATATTGTATATGGTTTCAATCATTATATAATTGTGGTATAATTATAATATGATTGTTTTCTTGAACAATCTTCTGCATTGATAAAATGAGCATTGTTTTATGTTTTAAACAATCTTACTAATTTTAATTTACACTTATAAAAACATTTTCATAATTTTTACGTCCATCATATTCCTAATCAATTAATACATAAACAACTTTTGTGAATGACGATGAAAGTAAATAACTAAAAAAAATAAAAAATGCATAACATTTTCATTTTCTTTGAAATTTATATCACAGATAGATTGCACTTTAGTAACTTACTTTCAATTTTTCATTAAATATGAATTACCTCATATATAAAAATGTTATCGGGATATTTTCCCTACTTTTGAACAAAAGCAATGCTCCATTAAAACCTTAAATACATTGTATCTTTTTTACTCAAGATCAAAGATTACATACATACTTTACGTATTTAAATCTCTTAATATATTTTATTCAACTTCGGATACTTATGAGTAATTTATGTAAAAAATAATTTAATGACATATTTGGTTTTCGAAATATTTTTAGAATTCAATTAAAATATCCAAAGTGTTGTTTCACTATTAGATAAAACAACTAAAATCGGCAACACTGCTTCTATTTAAATTAGTGTTAGTTTCCTGTATGCATAATATTTCCTACTCATCCCTCTCGCATGTTAACCAATAACATTTTAATAGTTGATATACATAAGTTATTAGCGCAGACACATTATTCTACCCTTTCTCTCTCTTTTACGTAGTATACGTATGTAAGGGGCTTTTAAGAACACTTGCAATTTCGTTTCATTAATTTAGTACCAAAACTTGTTGTCGCGCAACTTTCACACGGTTCGGTTGATTAGTAGAAGTGTCTTAGAAAATTTATATTTTTCATTAGTGCAATAAAGAAAATTTAAATATTTTTGCATAAAAATAGAATAAAAGTGGTGTTTAATATGTGTGTATAAAACATTCCTCGAAAATATAAAAGGAAATATAAGAAAAAAGTGTGTAAAGTTGTAATAATTTATGCCGGTCGTTAATTCCTTTTGATGGGGCCGTTCGTTGTGTTAATACGGTGTGTGAATGTGTAAGTGTAATGTAATAAGTAAAAAGTAGGTAAAAATAAAAAAGCTGAGAAAATAAAAAAGAGTTAATGTGTTAAAGTAAAAGAGCTGAAAAAATAAGTCTCTTTGTCATATAAATATGTACCTATGTTAATATTTTAAAAAAGAAAATCATATTGTTTTAAAATAAAGAAAAGTTCTCTTGTTGTTGTGGTAATGTTATGTTGTTTAAAAAAATAGCAAATAAAATTTGTAATAAATCAGTATCAGTGTTAAAAGTAAAGTTTTCAATAAAATCTAAATGGAAAGTGAGCTGTTAAATAAGTAAGTACCTACATACATACATACGAGTACATATGTATATTTCTTATTCTATTTCAATTATATGGAATTTATTAAAGCTTTCTATTTATTGTATGCAGTGGCTCGTTTCTGTATTTCTCGCATTGTAAAATTTTCTGCATGGACTAAGTGAATTGCAACAAAAACAGTGTGAAATGAAACAAAAAATGGTTTTTCTCACACAAGTGTTTCTGTAACTTTATTTTGCGAGAAATATCTGTCATTTAAATAGTTTGACAACAATTATTGAAAGAATGTGAGAAAAAGTGTTTCTGTAAGAATATTTTGCGAAAAGATTCTCACAAGAACTGTCAAAAAAAGTCACATTTCAAATTGATGATATAAACACACAATTCAAAATATATACATAAATAAATAATTTTTTTTTTACATTATAAAGCAGTGGAGTTCAGTTATTTTGAGAAAAAACAAAAATAAGCAGTTTTTTATTTTTCGTGTCCAACTGTAATTGAATCGCGTGTGTTTGCTATGCTCATACAACAAGAAGCAACAACAATTTTTAATAAAATTCTGAAAAAAAAGACAACAACCATCCGCATATGTTCTCATCGCTTGCTCAACGACGACTGCATGATTTTTTTTCGTCGTTGACGTTTGTCTTGCATTTGACACTTACTTACTGGAAATATTCCAATAAAAACAGAATCAGCGTTGTCCGTTTTCGCATTCAAATACAGAAACACGAGAAACTATGGAATTTTTTGTTTCACACTTCATGTGAGAAATTTTTCGATGCGGGAAATACAGAAACGAGCTACAGATTTATTTCATAGAATTTGGAGAACGTAGAAAAGGTTTTAGGTGGCTTTATAAAATTATGATAATTAAAGCACAATTTTCAATATTTTTAATTAATTTAGAATAAAACAAGTAAGAAAGTATAGTTGGTCAAGCCCGGCCATATAATACCCTACACCCAGTATATGTATAAAACAGTTTTTCATAAATGGGCGTTATATGGGAGATATAACCTATTGTGGACCGATCATCCAAAAATTTAGAGTCGTGATGTAAGTATTATATGTGTTAATCTTTATCTCTATACAAATACTTTTAAGAGATTTATGGGGGTTAAATTGGATTACGAAGATAGTCTTATATGGGAGTTTCGACCAATAATGGACCGACCATTATAAAATTAGGTGTCATTATTTCTGTATATAAGAAGCTCATTTACGTCGAATTTTATTTGATTACCTACATTTTTAAGAAATTTATGACCGTTAAAGAGATTTTCGGAAGTGGGCCTTATATGGAAGCTACGACTAATTATAGACCGATCACAATAAAATTATACCGTATTATTTGTATCTATATGAAATATATTTGTGTTAAATATTATTTGGATAGCAACATTTTTGAGAGAGTTATGCTCTTTAAAATGATTTTCGGAAGTGGGCCTATGGGAGCTACCACATAATTATGAACCGATCATAATAAAATTGTACCGTATTATTTGTAGACACATGAAATATATTTGCGTTAAATATTATTTAGATACCAACAGTGATTTTCGGAAGTAGGCCTTATATGGGAGCTACGACTAATTATGGACCGATCTGCATAAAATTTGTTGATGTGATTTGGCTTCATTTACCACTTGTTTGTGATGGAATTTGTTTGGATACTTGCATAATTCAAACATTTATGACCGGTAAACCCCAATTCCGGGAGGACATTTGTATGAGGGCCAGTTGAAATAATGGACCGATTTCCACTAGTTTTAATTGCATCCATCCTTGGGACGAAAAAATATCACGTACCAAATTTTGTCGAAATATCTTCAAAATTGCGACCTGTACTTTGCGCACAAGCTTTACATGGACAGCCAGCCAGCCAGCCAAACGGACGAACGGACAGAGTCGATCGGTATACTTTAAGGTGGGTGTTGGACCAATATTTCTGGGCGTTACAAACATCAGCACAAATCCAATATACCCTCCCCACTATGGTGGTGTAGGGTATAAAAATTGTATGCAAATTAACTAAAATAAATAATTTAACATTTTTGTGAGAAACTCTATCTCTGAACAAACAAACATTTCCTGTTTGCACAATTTTCCACATGAGAATTATTAGAGGAACATTTGTATACTCGTTGGTTTTCTGTTATGAATACAACAGATAACACAACACATATGAATCTTTAGTGCGTTTTTGGCATGAAAAATAATAAATACTATTAAATTAGTAAATATTATACAATCACAATTTTAGGACTAACAAAGAATTTATTAATTTAATAATAAAGAATATCAAAAAAGTCTTTAAGTCTTTACTATTAAGTAAAATAACTTTGGTGTTTCAAAAAAAATATTGAAATAAATAAAATAAAACAAAAAGAAAAGATATCGAGTTAGTTGTAAATGGATTGTAAAAAATATTAAACACTTCCCGTATTTTTCTACTCCTCCCACTCGCATATTAATAATTTTCATATTTCATCAAGTTATTAGCGCATACAGATTGTCTTACTCATTCTCTTTCATTTGCATATAAGGAGCTTTTTAGAACAAATGCAATTTCATTGCATTCATTTAGTACCAAATTTAGTTCTCGCGCAATTTTACCACGGTTCGGTCGATTAATAGAAGTGTCTTGGAAAATTATTATTTTAAATAAAATTAATGAAGAAAATTTAAATATTTTTGCATAAAAATATAATAAAAGTGTTGCTTAATTTGTGTGTATAAAAATTTCCCAAAAATTATAAAAGAAAATTTGAGAAAAAAGTGTGTAAAGTAGGTAAGATTTCTTCAGTTCGTATGCCGGTTGTTGTTTCCTTTTGATGGGGCCGTTCGTAGCGTTTATATAGATTGTGAATGTGTTAGTGTAGTGTTAGCTAAAAATATGTTAAAGTAAACCAGCTGAGAAAATAATGCTCTTCGTATTTAAAAATTTTAAATCATGTTATTTTAAATAGAGAAACAATCTGTTATTAGTGATAATGTTGAAATAGGAAATAAAATGTGTAATCAACTGGTTGCTGGTAAATAGCACAACATATCGATTTGAAATTTGCTTAGATAGATAAGTAAGTACATTTTTTCTTATAAAATTTTCTAAAGAGACAGATTTTTACCGATTTTATAAATATGTACAATACATGTCATTTTTATAAAATTATGTTAATTACATATTGGAGCACTTTCATTGAAATTAACTTTTAAGTTTCCTTAAAAAGTTCCTAGTATGTTACTGTTTCAATGAAAGTACTTTGAAGATGAGAATATAGAATATTTTTTTCTAAGATTTTGCATTTAAAACTTTCAATGCTTTTGAACTTTAATACAAAAAATTAATCGTAATGTTGTTTAGTTTCTGCAAAATTAAAAAATTTAAATTAATTAGCTGTGAAAAAATTAATTCTACTTAACTTAAAATAATAATTTTTTCAATTTCTTACAACATCATTAATTATTATGACAACAAGCTTTTAATAGATTAACTTAATAGTTTTTAAAACATTCACTTAAATTCTAAATATAAATGTATTCTAAATATGTCTGTAAAACTTTATTGAAATATTAATTTATTTTAATGAAGTACTTATAAATTTAAATGCAATAAAAAACTTGCTGACCTTTAATGATTTCGAATGTCTCTTGTTAAATATCAGAAGAAAAAATTTATCAGGTTTTTGATTTATATTGTTTGAAATTTGTTTATAAAGTCGATTTTTGTTAGGGCTAATGAGAGATAACAAACTTATTTAATACTGTTTTAGAATTTTGTATCGAATTTATCATCAATTGCATTATTGATCACAGATTTTCATTATTTTTAGACGGTTTTGCATTTTTATATGAAAAATAGTTTTGTTTAAAAAAATGGTTAATGTAAAATGTATATACAATAATAAATAAAATATAAATATATTTATATCTACAATCTCGTCATTGTTAGAGAAGAAATTAAAATATTTAGCCTTTAATCAAATACAACAAGAATTATAAACTTTAAATATACTGAAATTTATTTCGCCAATCTTCTTAAATTCCCACTCGAATATAAAACATTTCCATAGGCTACACCAGTGATGGAAAATGTGTTTTTGGATTTTGTAACAACTGTATAAATAAAATGTAATTTTTAGACCTACACGGTACCATTTTTAATATAATATATATTTTTAATATAATATAATAATATAGTTTTTGGATTCAGCCTCAAAATCATTTAATGTGATTTAATATTTCAGAGGCTCCCATTGCTTGATAATTCAACCAACAATTTCTTGTCATCTTATAGATGCATATTGATATTAGTTCCAAAAATGTTCGTGAAATTTAATAAAATCTCTTTATCACAAATAGTAACTTAAATTATATATTTATATATTTCATCTGGAATACCAAATTTTGATGAACATTATTTTGAAATTGTACCAAATGACTCGTGGTAGTACCAACTGTGTCTAAATATATCAAAAAAAGTACAATTTTCATAAATTAGCTCGTCTTCCTTATGATGATTTGCAGCCTGAAGTTAATGCAGTCTAGCAAAAAGGGGAGTGTTGCGTTAAAGAAGTTAACTTTTCTTTTAACGTTAATTTATTTTATTAAACATTGAAATATTAAAACATTGAACTTATTATTTATGTCGGGTGTAAACACCATGAAAACTCGTTTTTTTTCTAAAAAAAAAAGTTTTTTTTAGAAATAAAAAGTATTCTTAAAAAAATATATGGCAACGCTGTTTGTATGAAACACAGTGAGTAAAGAAAAGTTCTCTTTGTCAAAGAAGAGAATCATGTTGTTTTAACATAAACAAAGGATCAATTTATTAGTGTTGGTAATGTTGTTGTAAGAAAAATAGCAACATCAATATCCTTAAGAAATGTATATTAAAATATAAATGGAAAGTGAAAGTTAAATTAAGTGAGTCAATTTTTTGTTTATATTTAGCTTTTATTTTTAGTATTTGTTAAAAGAGGTGATATTTGTAGGAAATAAATTTGCGCAGTTTTGGCAAGATGAATCTGGTTTTAGTGTAGGTCAAATTCAATTGATTCAAATACAATAATATATGATGTTTGTTTTTTTTTTAAATTTAGTTCCTCAAAATATGCGAAATTTTAGTAAAATATTTTTAAATAGATAAATGCATATACAATTGTAACCATATCAAACTTTTGTATAATTTTTGTATAACCTAAATATTTAAAATCATTTTATATGAAACCTCGAAAGCTTTAACCTGAAACGTTTTAGTTGATTTGTGCAGAGTTTCTAGAACATCTTTGATCAGTTTAACTGAGTTAAGAATGTCATAATAAACAATTGTAAGTTTTTTTTTTTTAAATATATTATATTTCCATAGTTTATTAATGTGATATTATTATTAATTTGCATGCAAATAATATTACATTTTGTTTACTTTTGTTCAAATACAATAACAACTTTAAATATTTTCGATTTTATATTTTCTCTCTTATAGAAATTTCTAAATTTTTGTCTATTGAAAATGTTAGTATTTATTAAATCGTTTACGTGGTTGATGGCTGCTGATTTCATTTCGAATGCAAATTAACCCTTATTTAATGTGTAATCAAACAAATTACAGCCGATCTCTAAACAGTTGACATGATTAATCAGAAACCATTTTGTAGCCAATAAAAACAGAATCTGCTAATTTGATAAGGTTATTTTTTAAAACTTAACCGAATCTTGGGTTGTAAATTTTAAATTTGTTTAAAGGATTTCACGTATATTTAATCTGTTTTGTCATGGTGGGCTGTGTTTAAAACCCTGTAACGATAATGGGGCGGGTGTTACAGAGATTCACAAAAACATACATTTGAACACAAAAATTTCACAGCAATCATGTCTTTTAATTTTAAACTTTTTTGGAGCGTGTGTGTCTGTTCAAAAGGGTTGATTGTTTTAGAAAATTTTAAACAAATAAAAAAAGCAAAATGTCTTAAAAATTTGTTAGGGGTGCCTTTGTGTAACATACTACTATACATGTACATACATGTATAATTTGTTGACTGTTAAAAAGAGATGTCAATGTAATTTGATTAAAAGGTCATCGTTATTTTATACTTGCGAAGAATTTTAACCTTTTCCTCTTTTTACTGCTACTCCATGAGTTTGATAGTAAATATTTGTTTAAGTTATGTTCATTTAAAAATATTTTAAGCAGTTAATTTTTTTCTAGTTTTCTTTTTTGGCATCCAGTTGTGCTGTGTAAATAAGTGTAAAATCTCAAGTCTTTTGTCTTTACATGCCATCATAATCATTGTCATCGATGTGAATGTTCAACGACAACGTTCGTCATCATCATCATTATTATTCTATTGTTTTTATTGGCAGCTTTTTAAGTACTTATGTACATATAAGTATTTATGTACTTTTATATAAAATATAATATTTGTTCATTTGATTGTTTATTTAAGCAGAGTAAATACTTGATTTTTATTAAGGCTTGATAATGTTATTTGGTTTCTATTTGCAAAAATTTACAATTTATGCTAAAAAAACGAATTGTTTACTTTAAGTTATTGGCTGCTTTCTTTATGTTTAAATTGTATAATTTGGCTAAAATTGGGTTTGGTAATTTTTTTAATAAAGATTTGTTTGTCCCAAATGAAAAATAAAAAATTATATTACTGCAGGGTCACCTAAATATTAAATTGCTAGTAAACAGATTCATTGACAAATTTTCATAAATTTTCTCCTATTAATTTTGGATAAATAGATTTGCCAAAATTCTGTGTAGTTACAAAACTATAAACAAGGAACCTGCCAGGTAACTGGTTTCCTATAAGGCCAATTGATACAAAGGTATTAGCGTAATTAACTACCATATCTATTGCCACATTTTTACTATCCTGACCTACATGAACACTCTTAAAATAACAAGTAACTTGGTAACTAGTTTGGGGGCAACCGAATTTTAGCTAACAGAACGATTCAAAGGTGTACGTTTCGATTTTTTTCGACTGCCAACAAAAGTTATTTAATAAAATTGAGTAATTTTAGTCTCCTCTTCTGAATTTTGCAGCTACAACTAGAATATTCGAATATTCATAAGAAAACCGATTCCTCTGTGTAGTATGTGCGTTACAATATTTCACATTTTCTAATTTGTTTACTTTTATGTTCGAATTAAAATTCTATACTTGTCGTGCGTTTTTCTTACATACTTTTTTGTTAACAATTTAACCATCATCCATTCCATAGAGCATTGCTCTGTTTGTCAAACAATTTTATTTTAACATTTAATTTGCAATTCGGTTATTTTATAGAATCCAGAACGCACGACTTAGCAGCGAGCGACAGAGAACAAATCTTGTCAATAAAAATTGAATTGAAAATTTGCTTGCATGCAGTTGACATGATGTTAAAAGTTAAAAGATACAAGGCAACAAATCATACAAAAAATTGTATTTATAAAGTAAATTGAAGCATATGTAAAAGGCATTAGATGGTTCAGCACACACAACAGAATATATAAATACATATTGCAATTGTTTAACCAGTCTTCATAAAGAGATTTATCTATCAAGCTAGGGTTCCTGTGAGAGAAACAAATTTCGTGCATATTCATAAAATATTTAGTAGAAACATTTTTTATAAAAAAACATAAAATTTCAATTAAAATATTGTATTGATTCCTGGGAATCCCAGAAAAATCTTTACTATTTTTCCCAAAAAAAAAAAAAAACCTGAAAATTAATAACCCTTAACTAAGGACATTTTCTTTAAATATGTATATCTAAGAAAGCATTTATTTCTCTTGTATGATTAATGTATCTTGTTGGGCGTTAATACGTCTGTTAACAACATATCAAACATTCATAATATAATTTTACTTCGTATTGCTGTTACATTTTGTGATAAATGGTTAATAGAAAACTGTTCTTAGAAATGCGACCATTTTTCAAAGCATTTAATCAAAAAATGGTCTATAAAAAACCTAATGTAGGCACATAAATAAATGAAAAAGTTTATTTAAAATGGCTAACGAACATCAAACAAATGCAAACAACAAAATACAAAAAAAAAAACATGCAAAGTATTTATTTAGCCCCATTGTCTGAAAAAATCTCTTCGTTATTTACAAATATTTTATATACTCCACTCTTTTAAGCAAATAATTTCTGGTTTTTTTATAATCGAAATTTTTTTTGTAATAGAAAAAAGTCTTCTTTGCTAGAAATCTTTTGTATCCGATCTAAGCCTTAACGTATGCTACAGAAATTACCAAATAAATAAAAATAGCCTTTAGTATAAGCAAACATTGACCGTAAAATGCATACACACACATACTTTATCATGTTTATGAATACATATGCCTACAGTTGTGGAGAAAAGTATACATTTAAGTTTGTTATAATTTTTATTTTAAACATAGTTTGTTTAATTAGCAAATGTGCACAAATTTGAATATATTTTTAACCGGTCAGTACTTTACTTTGCAAAGTTTCATTCTAATGACAAAATTATCAAAATATATGACAAAGGACATATCTTGTACAATTTTCCATGTAAATTTTTTATTAAAAGAGGGACAGATTATTTTGCTTCATATGTATTTATGAGTGGTGTTAATAATGTGGAATCAAATGCTCTTGGTGTTCTGGATGCAGAAAATACTTTACTCCGTCTGATCTTGTTACTATTTTTACCACTTGTTCGCGATTCCCTCTGATTTTTACCTAATATACATCTTTAACAAGAACTCATTCTAGTAAATTTCTTCCTTAGCCAACCTATCCGTAAGTGGAACGAACTTTCTGCAAAAGTCTTTCCTGTCACTTTGAATGTAATAAAGTTTAAACCGAATAATTACAAACATTACTTATTTCTATCTTCAGACCCATAACCTTATTTCGTATGTTCCAACACAATGCACTCCCTGAGTGCTGGTCCAAAGAAGAACAAATATATTGTAAATTATTTTATATTGGGATAAAGAATAATAAAATAATTGTATTTTTTGTATAATTTCAAGTGCAATAATTTCATCCATAAACATTTTAATGAATACTTTTTTGGTTGACTGTAACTATACATATATACAAAAATAAGCGCATTTAAACCTTTATAAAATAGATTTTAATTTAAAGTAACCTTTTTATAAATTTTAGTTATTCCTTATCTAAATTTATTTAAAAACATTTCAAATCTTTAGAAAAAGGAGTTTTGTTATACCAGTTAACTGACCAAAGGCTACTTAGCTTAAAACAGATTTTAAAACAAAAAGTAAAATAAATGCGAATTCTTTGTACTCTATACTATTGAAAACAATAGAAAAACAATTTGTGAATTGACTAAATATGAATATACGCATGAAAAAACTAACTATTGTAATGGAATAAAACCCGATTTCATTTGTTATGCGATCATATTCATTAAATTTGTAGAGATCGTGTTCAGGGATTTTGGCTCTATATCGGGAATATTTTGGACGACTCTGCATGGTTTCTGGATTATCCGAAATAAGTTTGAAATATTTCTAAACGTTGCGCAAGAGAAAAACGAAAAAAGCTACATATATTTCTTAAAAGCTCTCAGACTTAAAAATTTAATAAAGAACCATTAGATTTAATTTACTGTAATAACCGTGTGATTATTTGTAGCGCACCATAAGTTAAAGGGTTTTAATCCTGCAATATGTGTCTGTTTTTTTTCATCAGCATCCAATAAGAAAAAAAAAAACTGTGTCCAACAATTGAATTAAACTTAAAAGATGTTTATTTTACTTGTAAAATGGACAAATTTCAAAATTGTTCCTTGTTTCAAAGCAAAACAGAAAGAAAGACCTTTGGTCGGGCTGGGCTTCTGCTCTTTGTCCACCCAGCAGCACACATATGATAATGGAATCCTTAACTTGTGGTGGTTTTGCATTGTATTCCATACATTAAGTAAGAGCATTTATGTAAACAGGAGAGGGAAAAAAGGCTGTTTGCTGGTTGATAAGACTAAACTGGGCATTCTTGTATGGATGTATGTATGTATATAATATAGTATAAATGGACGCATGTGTGCGTATTTATTCAAAACAATTTTCTTTCTTCTTACAATTCTCCGAGGCAATTATCGTATTTTGTACGGGGTGGCTGGGCTTGTTTACGTTGCCTGCATTAACATGTGATGATAGAATTTTCATTTTAATGGCAACTATTTTGCCTTAAGCTTATTGTTAAAAAACAGTTCTTATGCTTCGATGATTTTTTGCCGTTTGAAGGTATTTTTGCTTGTGACTAGACCAGTTGACTAGTTTCAGTTTTTGATTGCTGGTTTATGCATTTGTTGTTGTTGTTGTTGCTGTTATTGTTGTCCTTCAGGCGTCTGTCTAGGAAATTAAATAGAAAATTTAATGTGATTTTAAGATATTATCAAGAGTAGGCTATTTAAGTGACTAATGTCATGTTGGGGGATTATTCTGGGCATATCATAATAAATGGAAATACGTAAAAAATAGTTCGTATAATACAGTTCTTAAGTTCTTAACTTAAGATCGTACAGTATTTATCTTACGTATTAAATTTAAATCTTCAGCAACAAAATAATGGAACAGCTCCGATTCGATCTTTCTTTTCTAAACTTCTTAAAAATGGTATTTTAAACTTCTGAATTTATTGCTTAAAATACTGCTTGTTTAATGGATTGTGTGACATATTGATTCATCCAAGTTTTTGTTTCAAATTTATGTCTCATCAATGACAAACATTTCATAAAGCGTGAAATGCTTTGTTGTTGGCATCGACTAGGAGTCAATTGAGTTCCTATCGTAATGTAGACTGTGAGTGTTGTTCACTAGCAAACTGTTTAATTTTGATTAAAAGTGCATTACTATAAATGCAAACATGAATTTAACTTTGGCAAGTAGATTATAATACTGATAGCCAAGACTAAATATTTTAGATGTAAAGAATTAAATGTATTTTATTTCAAAAGAATTGTTTAAAAACTTTTTGCTAATGGCTTTTTTTTACTAAACATGCTGAAGTTAAATTAAAAGCGTCGTTTATAATGTTATATAATATTTATTATCTTCAATACTTTAAAGAAAAGGAAATTTCCTTAAATATAACGTAAACTTGAAAATTTCACTTTTAAGTTCCTTTACAATGAAATGCAGTTTAAAAGCATTAAACTTTTCAACTTTCCCCCCTTCGCGGGAACAAGGAAATTATGTCAATATACACTTTAATAAATTGACAAACAAACCATTTTAAATCGAAACACCAAATTATTGTTATTGACCTTTATTGTAAGGAAGTCTGCTCATTCTAAAAGTTCGAAAACATTTGATAAAGGTTTCAATTTTATAACAAAAATATGTTCCAAACATTTAAAATACAGCAACAAAGGAGGAAAAAAACATTTAAAACATTATGTCAAATCAGAATAATAAAAAAAGTAAACGACCAACAAACATGTGAATTCACCCTACAAAAAATGGAAAAGGACTGGAAGTCCATTTTTTAAAGAACCACAACAAGTTGTAGCAGCAACAACAACATTATAACGATGTGTGAATAGATTGTTGTGTTACTTAATGTTAAATAACCCTTTTCTTTTTCCTCGCTACATAAGTATGCGTAAACTTGAGGGGTGGTGGAGAAATATAAAAAATATGGTTGATTTTTAGTGTGCTCATGGAATTGTTAAAGGATTTATGCTCGTATCAAGTTCTTTTTATTATGTTTTCATTTCTCTAATATACAAATAAGGGCTACATAAATAAAGTAACTGCTTTAAGTACCGGACCAACACAGAATTTTTGAAGTGATTTCTTTTTTTGTTCACATTTATCTTTTAAATCTACTTTCTAGTGCCATTATTTAACAACTTTTAAAGATGAATTCAATCCTTATTCTCATACTGGACGAATGCCATAGAGTTTTATTTCGCATTTATCACAATTTGAATGTTTTGCTGAAGAAGAGTGAGTGAGATTTTAAGAAAACTTTTGTTTCCTGTTTGCTATTTGGCGCGTGCCATTTTATTTTTACTTTTTTAGTTGTCATATTGTATCAATAAACGGAAATATTTATTAAGATTTTCTAAATTGGCATAATGTTTATTTAGGAAATGCTTACATAATATTTGTTTTTCAAAGAAGAAATTACTATTAAACAACTAATTAGAGTATGCTTTATATTAAACATTTAAAGATATTGTTGAATCGTGTATAGTAATCCTTTGCTGACCAAAAACCATGATGTAATTATACACGGTGAGTGCAAATTGGCAGCAAATATAACACAATAAAGAAACACCGGTCATTTTGTTTGTGTAAAATAATGTACTATGGTCAAAAACACTTGAAAAATTATTACTTTTGACATAAGCAAACTGTAAACAAAGTCAGTCAGCTGTGCTACTGCACTCACCTTGTATAGTTACACCATGCTAAAAACTAAAACGTATTTATTTCATACATATATTTGACATTTTCTTTTCATATGACATTTATAAGAAAATAAGAAATTAAGTATGCGGGGTGAGATAATCACAACATTTCTCCCACTCTTATTTAAAAGAATACAAAAATAAAAATTCATAAACCTAACAGCTGTTTTCTTATATACATACATAGATACATAATCCATACAGTTTGTAATAAAATGCTTTTAAACCCGCTACGGATGTTGACAATTATTTTCTTTCCCGAAAAGACCGTTTTACAGCGCTTTCTTCGGTGTTTGAATTTGGGTCCGATGGTTCGGATACAGTCTTGGGCGGTGAAGGTTCAATGCATGTGTGTTGGTTTGCCTCTGTTGGTGTTGGGATGTCTGATATGAAAAGAAAGCGTGTAGCTTCTCCCCTTTGCATTTGAAACAGCTGCGGTGGGTCCCTGTCTTTGGTTGTCCTAGTCCACTTTGCGGAATCATTAATAGAAATTTGGTTTTCCAGATTCCTGATCTGGTCAACATGTCTTATATTTACAAATACGATTATCATCTAACTTTACTTGGTAATGTAATTTACCTCTATTGATTAATACCTTACCAAATCGCCACTTATCGCGAGACATGTAGTCCCGAACAGCCACATTATCTTTACTTCATTGCATGATAATAATAGTTCAAGACGACTTTGGATTTGCCTTCCAAACATACTCATTGCTGGAGATTTCTTTGTAATTGAGTGAATAGCTCGTCGATATGCTAAATAAAAGTTATATAATTCATTTTATTTTTCAACGTTTGAATGAATCTTTCTGCTTGTCCGTTCGTTGATGGATGATATGGTGCGCTCTGTTTATGTATGTATACAAAATGTTCAAAAACTTTGTTTACATTTTTGTATGGTCACCATAGTTGTCATATTTGGAACGATGTCCGCTTCAGGCCATTTGCTGAATGCGTCAACTAACACTAAAAAAAACTCCTGCGAAGTGTTTTGGGTATAAATACCATTATTCCTTTTTGTAGTGAAAATTCTGTTTGCTCTTCCAAATCTGTGTTTTGGCTCGCAAATTCTTCCATATTTAAGAGAATCGATCAAAGTTTTAACTTCTTTCTCTTTTATATTGAACACAAGAGTAAAATGTTTGGGAAGTAAAAATAATACTAATGTAAAGCAAGTTCTTTTTATATAACATGGCTTAATTAGCCATTAACTATTTTTGAAACTGGAATTCAGATATGTGGCTGATTCAGCTGACAGCTCAAAGAATGTTAACTGATATCTCCAAGATTGTCACTTTTGCGGAAATTTGTACACAAAAAATTTATTTGGCTTTTGTTTTTTGAGTTGCACACTATCGGTCATTGAACCAAAGTTCACTGTTCTAAGATGGAGACCGTGATTGTATAATTGACAAACAGTACGACATAAAATATTCCTGCGACTTTTATTTCCAATCTTTCTTTTTAAAACATTGTATTTTTTTATCCGATCTGCCTTTAATTAGACCTAACAATAAGTCCTGAAAATAATAACAATTTCCTCTCAATTATTAAGCAAAAGGTGCAAAATTTAGCGGAGGGTGGATCGGCTGGTGAGTTCGAATGACTTTGTAATTTAATTATTGGACACAGCTTTTTCAATTAATAGTCGCGTTTTTGGTTTTATTTTTTAGTTTCCACAATATTGAACGTATTAGTTCAGTGCATATCTAACAAAAAAAGGTGTAAATTTTAAATTTTTTATAATTTCTTTTATTTATTAATATATTGACTTAAATAATAAATTATTTTTATACACATCGTAACATAAAATGTACATAAGTTGTTTTGGTAACTAATTCGTATAATTTGTTTGTTTTATATAAATTCATAAATTTACTAATATCTATGAATTATTTGCTTTGTTTCTAATAAATAATTAAATAATTTTTAGTATACTTGTCTCTTCTGCAAATGGGTAATGAAAACTGGAGATAGAGTGTGAGAGTGTGTGTGAGTGGGTGGTTGATTTTAGGAACTATAGTTAAATGCTCTTTTCTTGTTTTCACTTAAAATCTAATGATATTTACAAAATTTCTATTGTTTTTTTAGGTTTGCTTAAATAAATTCGTAAATACTTATTATACATATATTAAGGATTTATAATGGAAGTGTGTGTTTTTTTTTTGTCTAAGTAATATTAAACAAAGTAAAGGTGTTTTTTGTTAATTTAGCTTCTGATACACAATACATGATATGAATACTGAAATGGAATGTTGTCATTGTAGTGTCAGAGTTGGATTTGTTCGTAACTACATATATACAATTTGGCCGTTTTTTTTTTGGTTGCTGGTAGAGATTTAATAGGTCTGCGAAGACCAAGGCGAGTTAAAAGTCATCATTTGTGGCGATTGATGCAGATGTTGAAGATCATGATCCTGAGCTTGGGTATGCCATGGGGACGTAACTGAGTTGGGAGCCTGTGAAAAGGAATTGGTAAAGGGATCGTGAAAGCCGCCGGCGGGAACAGACGTTAAGGCATCTAGCTTAGCGGCTGTCAGTTGTGTCCCTGAACGATATGTTAGGTCCATGTTATCTATGTAACCGTTGTGATAGTCTTCGGAGGTGTACCAACATCATTCCTGTTTGCCATTGTAGTGAGGGGAGAGAGAACTAATAGAGCTGCCACACAAAGAGGAACCTTCAAGACCAGAGGTAACATTAAGCGACTGAGGAGGATAACCGAAAGTATGACTGCTTAGAGGAGTACCAGTGGGACTGTCTAGATCTAGGGAAGGATTAGTTCTCTTCTCCTTTTGTCTTCTGTTGCAGAACCAAACTCTCACCACCTCTTTATCCATGTTCAATTGTTCGGATAGTTGATTGATTTCTTCTGACGTAGGCTTGCAGTTAATATTGAAGGCTCTTTCCAAGGTAGTTCTAACATTGGTTTCAATTGATGTACGTTTCTTACGGCGTCTACCCATAATGTTTTCGGGGGTAGTGAGGGCGGAAGAAGTCATGGCGGTTAAATTGAAAATTCCACCTGGTTTCGACACAGTATTGTCAGCATCTTCCAGCCATTTTTGTAGCAAAGGCTTTAACTTACACATATTTTTGAAACTCAAATTCAAGGCCTCAAAACGGGATATGGTTGTTTGTGAGAAATCATTGCCATATAATTTACCCATGGCTAGACCTACATCTCCCTGAGTGAAACCCAATTTAATACGTCTTTGTTTGAATGTCTTGGCAAACTGTTCGAGTTCTTCTAAATCGGTCGTTTCCTCGGGAGATTGATCCAAAGTGCGAGCTGTCATAGAGAGAGTATTCGCTCCAGAGCCTTTAGAGTTTTGGGGAGTACTGGAGAAAGTCATTGCTGCTTGAGAAAGAGAGTTGGAAGGAAAAGCCGGTGGCATGCCAGGGGTATTAGGGGTCATGGCTGCACTGCTTAGACTCATGGGCAAATTTGCTGAATTTGGTGGAGTGGTTTGTTGGTTGGTAGTGGCTGGTATATGCATCGAGTCATTGGATGTCTGCAAACGGGCACTGCCATGTCTGGAAACAGGACTCAACGAGGGACTTCTTAAGGGTGATTTGTGGACAGGTGTGGAATAGTTCTTCAATTCATTTATGGGACTCCTAACACGTAAAACTTCCTCTTGAGATTGTTGTTGCTGCTGTTGTTTCATTTGTTGTAAAGCCTGCAATTGCAGCATGGCTTGAAGAGAATTCTGCAATAAAAATTGGGCAGCCGCAGGATTTTGGAAAGTTTCCGGAGACATTTGACGCATCATTTCCATATAGCCTTGTAATTGTAATTGGAAGGCCTGTTGCATTTCTTCAGGCTTCAACGATGTAGCTGCAGCAGCCAAACCCAATTGGTTTTGTAACAGCAGAGGGGTCAAAGGATTTTGCAACGCTGCCATTAGATTAGTCGAATTGGGGTTTAAGGAACTTTCAGCTTCCAAACTTGATGATTTCTCAGTGATGGGTGAAGGAGATCTAGCTACACGCTTTGGTGTATGACGGGCTAAATTAAGAACTTCATTTTCCATTTCAGAATCCAATTCACGAGAGCGTTTATTGCTCAAATTGGTGGGTGAGGGTGTGCGATATTTCTCAAGGTCATCTGGTGGCTCATGGTAAGCAGAAAAGCCTGCAATGAAAAAATTCATTTAATAGCAAACTGAATAGCAAGGAAATATAAAGAATAATAATCAGAGTTTTAAGAGCCAGATGGAGAGTTGCCATTGTAGTTGTATTCAAAAGTACAGTGCGCTCGCTAAAAATAATCGTATTAAAAGATTTCATTGCAAATAATTTTATAAATCAGAGTTGTCATATTTGAAACCTGGTGCATTCCACATGTAAAATTAGTTAAATTCGTTACATTAGATAAAAATCATGAAAAATCAGGAAGCAAATTTAAAATCTCACCCTTCTCGAATGTCGTCTGTCTGAATTGAAAGTGATTGAAATGTAACCCTTGTATTTGAAGGATTAAAAACAATGCAAAACGTTTGTTAAAACTACAATACTTTACAATTTAAACATGGTTTCAAGAACTCAAAAACTTTCTATTTTGATTAAAAGGGTGATTTTTCTCATATAAATTGGCCATAGATCGAATAAATGCAAAAATAAATAGAAAACACCCCACAGCCATTCAGATATTCTAAAAAGGGGAGTAGAGAAACACAGTAACAAATGTTTAATATGCCACCATATTTAAAAAGATAAATCAAAGCATATCATGCAGTTTCGAGCAAATTTATTATAAAGAATAAAAAATACATATAATTTTATATTTATATATGTGAATTAAAGAAATTCCATGTAATGCTTTAAAGGGCAGGTTCCAGGACAATGAAATGAAGTCAAACAATGTTTAAAAACTTTTCATTTTAACTAGAAGTCAAACCAGGAGTAACATTATTATTTTTGTTTTACTATTCTTAGATATTCTTAAGAAGTGTTAAAAAAGGTTTTTGAAAATCCTTTTATGTCTCATTTGAGAGCTCAAATTACATTTTATTAAAAAAAACTCTTAATCAAAAGAAATAAATCATTAAATTTACAAATAGAGAGAGAGAGAGAGAGCGAGAGAAAAAGTGTAAGATTTGTTTTGTTTTACTTTTATTTAACACCTCCTAAGGCTTATTGTCTATTGGATGTACCAACTAATGTGCTACATGCAGCATGCTACAAGCCACATGTTTTATTTACTCTGAAAATTATTTGTGTTCAGCATGAGACAGACAGAGTAAAACACTGTGATAGTGATGTCCAGGTGATATTGTTGTGTGTAGTTACTCTCTACAAGCATTGTGCAAAGAGCAGCTGTATTTCATTTTAAATATTTACTGACAATTTCATGTATCTAATTGTAAAATATGTAGGTTTGTATGTATGTATGAAATAGTTTTTGAAATCAGATTGTTTTTTAGTGATGATGAATGAAAGGATTTTACATTTCAAATGCACTTGAATATAATTAAATAGAAAACAAAACTGTTTTTTTTAGATTAAAGTATAAAAAACCCCTAAGAGAATAAGAGAATAAAACAGGCTGAAAGTTTATTAGAGCAAAGTTTATTTCAAAGCTATAAAATACTAGTTAACAAGCTATGAACAAAAATAGAGTAACTCGAGTGATCTTGTCATTTTTATTTTCCATGTAAGTCTCTTGTTTAGTTCCGTAACCGTCAGGTAATTCTTCATATTTTTTATAATTTATGACATATCCGTTTTTTTTTTTTGTTTAATATTTTCTAATCTATTGTTTGGCAATTTTTTACACAAATTTTCTATTGTTTTTTTACGGACATTTTTATTCTCTGTAATCGGAGTCAGATTTTTGGTTAGATTATTGTGTAATTGAGGTAGGGAGTATTTGTTTTTTTTTTATTGTTTTAGCTGTCGTAGCAATTTTTTAACAGAATTTTCTGTAAATTTGGGCAGATGTTCTTTTAATATAAAAATTGACATACAAATTTTATTTTGTTTATAAACTGCGTTGTTATTTCATTGCCTATTACATACCGTGTGCTTTAGTGTAAAAATGTGATATATATTTGCTAATATATAAGTACGAATAATTGTAAACTGACCTACAAAGAATCAAAATAATTTTCATATATTTTTCCAAAGTGTCAGAATTAAAATTGTATCTTTTGCCAAACTAACCTGTTGCTCATTTTGTTTGCCATACACATCTCGTTTTATGTGATCTCTATTTACATAATGATTAAATAATGATCACTTAAACCCCTTTTATTTGAAAATCCATCAATTTGCTTTTTTATTGTTCTCACAACATTTAAATAAACAAACAACGCACACTTTTAAAACATGCAATCTCAGTCAATTACCATACAATAGAAGGGAAACCCCTGTTTAACCAAAAAAAAAAAATACTAAAAAACCCACAACCCTTTTTTTTTATTAGGAGGCCTATAATTTGCTTGAGATAACAGCATATGATTTAGCATATGTATAATTTAAATACTTGGGAAACACCTTTTGATCATGGCAATTGTTGCGTTTTTTATAACTCTCAACAGGGTGGTTTAACATTTAAATTAGACATGATTAAACACAAAAAAGTGTGTGAATGAAATCGAACCCCTTATTTGAATAATTTTACATATAATAAGAATTAGAAAAAGGGTGCTATTTAGCTAATTGTGTCTTCCCGCTTAATAATTTTTTATCGCTTAATTAAAAGGATTTCATTGTCTAACATAACCTCACAAGTTTTGAAAGAAATTAATTGTTGTCATAATATTTAACACGGAATTTGTATACAGAGAGAGAGAGAGTGTGTGAATAAAGGTAAGTGTCATTATCATTTAAATGGCGTATAATTTACATAACCTTTTAGTTTCATTAACATACAAATACTCGTATGAATACCTAAACAATTTTGTTGAATTTTAAATATTTGTATAAATAGTGTAGTTGGTTTTTAGGGGTTGGAACCGTGTTATGACACTTAAGCATGTACATTTTTTTTTCTACTGACAAGTATTTAAATTTTGTTTATTTGAAAACCTAAACAAGGTGTTTAATTTAAATTGTTGGGAATGTTTGAATGTAAATTAGGGTGGTTTTGTTACACTTTTTCTGCATTTTTGGGGGGTGTTTGAAATGATTTTTCAATGAATTTTTATAGTATGTTCTGAGTAATATTTATTGTTTTGAATGTGACAAATTGTTGTAAAGATTTTTGCATTTCTATGCAACTTATTTGTGTGTGGGTCAGTTTTTAGGGTCATGTGTTACTTGTTTGTATACTTTATACAACAAAGGGGTCAATTGTTTAATGTTTCCCTGGGTGTCTGTCTACTACTCGCTATTGTGTTTGATCATCTGCTGCTGCTTTTAATTTATTATGGTCAAATCGATATTTATACATACATAAAATTAATCGAGTGGAAATATATATGAAATTTTTAGAAAATGTTCGATTTTGATTGTGAAATGTGTATACAAATATAACAAATTAGATTTGAAGTCCTAGTTAAAATGGCACGCTTAAAGATGTGCCAATAAAATCTACTTTATTGATCCGCCATAGAAGAAGATTTCACTTAAGACACGCGTAAAGTATTTTGTTAGGGTTCTGCCGACGACAAGATTAGGTAACTGCAAAGAAACCTCAAATTGTGGAAATTTACTTTTGTTTAATAAAACAAAAAGACACACACACTTTTTTCAAATTTTTATAGGAGAACAGAGCCTCTTTAAGGTCCTAACAGAAAAAGGGGTAGTTATTACACAAGTTTTCTATTAACAGTTACAGAAAATTTTAGTCACGTGTCTGTTTATGTAAAAAAAAAATAGACATTTGTTACACGCTTCTTGATTGTCAACTGATTTCCTAGGATTTCGAAAAAATACCGTTGAAAATTGATAAATTTAAGGATTATCAAATACATGAAATCAAAATTAACTAATTGTCTTAGAATTATAAAGAAAACGAGAAAGAGAGAAGCAAAAAAATACGAATTTGAACAAATACACACCTGATAATGAGCGTATGGGTGAAGGTGATTTTGACATGTGTCTCAGATCTACAAAGAAAATGAGAAAAATGGAAAATTAATTATTAAAATTAAACAAAAATCACGTATTTGTATATATATGTAAATTGTTTATAAAAATGCTTAACATCATTCTTAAAAAACCTACTACATACATACATATATAGAAATGTTTTTTGTGGGTTGCTGTTAGCCAGAAGGACCTATTGTATAAACAGCCAGCCATTATTGAATTTATAGCTCCCCAGAGAGAGTATCATCTTGGACAAAGACAAAACCATAAACACAACATTATATTTTCATAGCTTAACTGTAGAACAAGTAGTCCCCCTAAATCCTTGCCTTAATATAAAAGCACATATTTTTGCAACGAAATATGCTAAAGTACAATAACATAAACATAAATATTTAGATTATCTTACATTTTATATGCTGACATAAATACATATACATATTTTCACAACAGACTTCTACAATTATCTGGGGAAAAACTAAATTTTTGTTTCAAATATGTATTTTTTTTTTGTTTGTTTTTGGTTTTTGGCAAAAATTGAAATTGCTTTTGCAGATGTTAAAAAGTCAAATTTATTTTATAACTCTTAGTTTGCCAAATATACCTGCTTTACTTTAAAAATCTTAGAAAATTATATGGTTTTCTAACTTCCTAAGTTTTTTAAAAGTTAATCCTAGTAATTATCCAGCAAAATACTACTTATGCACACCTACTATTTAAATGTAATTATAAAAATAATATTTTGTGGTCTTTTAAACCCAACCATGTTTAGCCTTGAGAAAAACTCTTAAAAGTTGTCTTCAAAATTACCTAAAAATTCCGAGCATTTTTTAAAACTCACATACATGCACACAAAACAAGACATATGTCTTTTGTTTAAAAGAAAAATAAAAAAGAAAATCTAAAAACTAAAGATTTTTTTGTAAGAAAAATTTCATGCTTGTCTTTTTTTAAACACACAAATACACGTAGGAAAAAAAGGACATCAGAAACACCTTTTTAAAACAGGTAACAAATATTTCCATAAACTGTTTGAAGTAAAAAATTATCAGACTCAAAAATGTGCAAAGTAAGCAAGCAAATGGTTATCAGTTTTTGATTTTAATTTGAAATTTGAATATTCATCGTGTTGTTTGCTTCTCAAACACAAAAAAAAAAAAAATCAAATATATGATGATGAGAAACAACATGAGGTCCTTTTTTAAACTCTAGACGCCTGTGATCTAGTTCTTATTGTGGCCATCTCTTTATAAATAGAGAATAAACAAATTTGCATGGTTATCATGCAAATGCTCTTTGCTGAAACTCGATAAGGTTTAGTTTAAGAGGAGCAGCAGCCAATTCTCAAACACGGCAGGAAGTATGGCAGATTTTTGCTAAGGTTGCAACAGTGCAAAACAAAGAATGTGAGGGTGTAGTCATGATAATAGGCTCAATTGGGAAAATGTCTTTAATTTTATTTGCTATAAATAAACAAAGTATCTACATAGGTGATTTTGTAGATTTTGCATTAAACTTTTTTCTTGATTTCATTGTAAACGTGTGCATTTTTCTTGAATTTAATGAAATAATCATGTTAGAAATCATCATCATCATAACTTTTTAAATATTTCAACATTTTGCCACTAAAAAAGAAACTAATTTAGAATTGTGTACGTGCAAACGTTTTCTTAAATAGGCCTCAATAAGAAAAACACTGAGCCAAACATAGAAAGAAATTTGTTGTAAAAAAAATTTTAATTGTTTAAAAATATTTCATCTAATAAAACTTAATTTTGTTTTAAAATACTGCCGACGGCAAAAAAATAAAGGTTTTAAAAATTTTGAAATAAAAATTTTATTTTTTAGAAATATCAACTCAACGTAATAGATACAATAACAATTTTGAGATAATAAAAAAAAACACGAAAATTAAAGCAAACGTTTACAAACGATATTATTTCCACAAGATTTCCGTAATTTTGGAAAATTAATTTTTCATTTTAAGTTTTAAAATTCCAATAATATTTTACAATCACAGTTCTTCCAAAAAATATAAAAATAAAATAAAAACACAATTAAAAATTAAAAAAAAAACACCTACATGTTAGTTTTTGTTGTTTCACAGGTACATGTACATCATCATTGTGATCACCATTGACCACTTCCTCATCATCATCATTATCATCTGCATGATTGCCATGATGATGATGATGATGATTATAGTGATGATGGTTATTGCTAAGTTGCTGATGATGAAGCTCCTCTTCCTCATTATCATCTAGTATTTCCGTTTTTAGAAAGGGAGGAGATGAGTTATCCAATAGTCTTGAATCATCTTTCGATGAATTTTGTGCTGTCGAGGCAGACGTTTGTTGAGTATTCCAAAGCATTTGTTGTTGCACAACCATCATTTTGTTATAAACAAGTTTTTTTTTTAATTTGTTTATAGTTAACACTTTTATAATAATTTGTTTCAGTATAAAATTTTCTTTTACACCATTAGGTTTAAATATTATTCATTCATTTATTCGTTAAAAAAAAAACTTATTAAAATATTCCTTTAGTTTGTTTGTTAAACAATTTAATATAAAATATGTTATTTAGTTCGTTTCTAAGTATGTCTTGCTGTGTGCACAGTTAAAATGCAACTGAATCACACTTGCTTTTGAACTTAACTATCCTACTCGAACCACAATTTCAAATTTCTGCTAGTTTCTAATACTTTTTTGTTTTACTATCAATAGAAAACTCAAACACACACATACAAAGTCTCTCACAACAAATCTACAAAAACAAACCAAATAAATTTCTTTTACCGTTTGTTTTTTGTTAAGAAAATACCCCAAAACTACAGCAGTTTAGTGCAGTCTTAGAAAATTCACGGCTGCATATGCATTCCCCTCTCTCTCACTCGCAGTCCAATAAAAAATTACATTGTATATGAATGATTGTGTTTGTGTGTGTCTGAGCAGATCTGCATAATCATATAACATTTCCGTTTTGAATGCTTTTGCATTTTGTGTTTGGGTACAAAAGCCTGAGTGTGTGTCTCTGCAAAGGTTCTGTTATTGATAAAGAATAACATTGTTATTATGAGCGTGACCATAATGTAAACCAACAACAAAAACCTACCCTGTTCCTCCTCTCTCTTCCTGATTGCAATTAAACAATTACTCTGTTACATACATGCGCTTAGAATATTGTGCAGAACATGGAAAATATTTTAGATATTTACCCCTAATTTCCCGGTTTCTACAGTTAGTTGTATGAATATCTTCCACACTTAAATTGAAATAAATGAATTCTAATCAGATTTTTCATTCCTTTACCCCTCTTAACCTTTCAACAGAATCCACTTTCCTTTGTTTGATTGCTTAACATTCTTTTCAAGAAAAATAAATAAATCATTTATCTTACTCTTGCTCTTTTATGTATTTACTCTCAGTCTGCAAAAGGGTCGTGTAGTTTTTCTATGAGTATATCCTTGTTGCTGTTGCTGTTGCTGTTGATAGTTGTTTTGTTATTGTATAAAATTACCATAATTCCAATTGTGCATGTGTATGTTCAACTATTAAGCATCAGGAATGGACATTTTGAATTTTATTGAATTAACGATATGTTATGCAAATTAATAATGTATCGATTTCAACGTCTTTTTTTTAATTCCAAACTGTTTTGTTACAACATTTCTCACGCATAATATTAAACACTTTTTTTGTTACAGTTTTAAGGAATTCTTGTAAGAATTGTTTAAATTTTGGATAAAGATTGGCTACCGTTGCCGTTAAGCTTTAGTTATCTATTTTATAATAAAAAAAAACTATTGCCGATATAATCGAAAATTTATTAACCACCATTAATAATAAGTTTTAAGCGGTGTGATAATAGGAAACATGACTACTGTCCAGTTAAGACCATCTTTTGTAAATTTCTACTATCTTGGGGTGACTTGGGGCATTATAAAGGATGAATAAAGTTTTTATTGGATGGTATTTCGGTTATAAAAATTATTTTAGTATGATTTATTTGAATAAAGATAATTTACATTGCCTTTGCAAGTTGAAAATTTAAATTTAATTTTCATCGTTTCAGATTGCTACTCCATTCTTTATAACTTTCTTTCTAGAGCACTGGTTTATTTTAGCGTGAACAAACGTCAAACGCCCCATCAGGGATCGATAATTTGTTGAGCCATTTTTGTTACCATGATACAATTGCTTCAATGTTAAACATTTGGTTGTACGTTTGATTTTGTTTTATTTTTCTTAAAATTATATCGACTAAAAATTGTTTAAATAATCGTTATTTAATGTAGTTAATGTTAAACGTTTTAAGTTTAAGTTATTTGTTCTAAATAATAATCCCAGGAATATTTCTAGAACTAATTCTTATTGTTTGAAAATATCATGTTTGAAATTAGTTTCGAGAAGCAGTTGAGAAATGCTTATTGTTTCTTTGCTTCAATTATAGAAAAACCTTTATCAGATCGAATAGTGCTCTAGATTGGTATTATTCTTTTATAGGCTGCTACTCTTGATGTTTAACATACACACTATGTAAATTCCGTAAAACATTTAGTTTCCGAAACATTTCAGCTGAATGCCGTATTAATTGTTGTAACTGATATAAATTGTTTCGCAGAACGTGTTTTATTCTGAAGCTATAGAAATTGTTGCGGCTGCACTTGTTTCACAGTTGTAAAGAAATCTGATTTTTTAAAGGACCTGATTGTATTAAAAAACAAAAAATGTAAAAATATAATAAGTTTGCAAACAAATTAAAATATATTTTACCAAATTTACATATTATTACATGTTTGATTTCTCAATTTTAAATTAGTTTACTGGTATTTTAAATAAATAATAAAAAACACTATTTTGAAAGCAAATTAAAATAAATTTTACCAAATTTTAAGGGCTCGAAAATAATATATAAAAAATCAAAGTAATAAGAAATTTTCCAATTGCAAAATTGACATTTTTAACGTTCTATAACTTTATGTTTTAAATACTACTCAAATCATTTAATACATTTATTATTTGGATTTTTGTAAGGCCAAATAGCAGATATAATATTACTTATTTTGAGTTTTTCTTGAAATTAGTTTTTTTTTTGTATTTAAATTTAAAAGAGCAACGTTATTTGTAACAGTGGAAGATAATTGAGACATTCTAAGGCATTCAAAATATACAATATGTTTCAAAACAAGATTTAAGTTTCTTATATAATTTTTTTTTTTAAGAAAAGTAATAACACTAATAATATCGTTACTTTCCTTGGTGGAAGTAAAGGTGGTGAAAGAAGAAAGCTTTTTATATCACAACTCTGTAATTGCGCATTATGTTTGTTTTTAGTGCAGCATTGCAGCGCCTCTGGTGGCGAGTAGGCGCATTATTTTTTCTTCAATAGTTGTAATTTATAACAAAATATGTAAATAAATTTGCTTTGATCAGAAATTTTACCACTTAATAAAGCAGATATACTCATTTTGATCGAGATGATAAATTCGGAAATGTTAAACAAAAGTTGGCATGTAGTGTTTAAAAAGAGAAATTATAATCTTTCCTAACTTTAACATATATCTTAGTAAACAAATATGTATTTAAAAATTTGTAATTGTACAATATTCTCCAACCCTGCTGAGTAGTCGATGCATTTGTCGTTGTGCTTTTATTAGCATACATATCGCATTAGTATGGCATGTGTGCGAGTGTATGTGTTTCCTTTTTCATATTCGAAATTGCAATGCGCATTTTCTAGCGATTTTTTTTAAATTGCTTTTTTTATTGCTTTAATGGGTGTGGCTTTTATGCATAAAAAGCATTTTATGCAGGAACAAAAAACAAATAATAAAAAAAAACATCATGAAGAACATGTTCATATTGTCGTATGTATGCATGTATATTTTCCCTATAACATTTATTTCGCCTCTTCTTTGTTGTATATAAAGTAAATGCATATTATATGCATTATGCATACACTCACAGATATTATATTTCTTGTAGGTGGTAAAGATGGCCAGCCAGCCAGCCAGCAGATTATTTTCTTGTTGGTTTTTGTCTCTTTCCAATTTTTGCATAAGTTTGTATGGGGCCAGTACTTAGATACCTACATATGTATGTATGTTTCTATGTGTATTTATAATAACCATTAGACACTCTACAGCCCCCCATCACCCCCTTTTTAAAGCATGTGTATGTTTTAAACTTATATGAGTTAGTGTCTTTAGCTGTATTTTCCTCTTCGTATTTTCTATTCCATGTATAATATTTTGGGTTTTTACTGTACATATTTGTTTTATAATTTTAATTAATGTAATTGAAGGTGGTTGTGTGAAGGTTTCTATTTGTAATAATATATATTTACTAATTTTTGTTTTCATAACTGGCCAAAATAATGGATGAATTAAAGGGCTTAAATTGTAAAATTATTGTTAAACTTGAAAAAGAAATGGAAAATATTGAATAAAATACAGTTACACATTATATTTCTAAACCCTATAGATTGATTGATATATTTTTCAGTCTTGCATCAAGACATTTTATAGGTACTTTAAATTATTTTTATTGAGTTGGAAACGAAGCAAGGTTTTGAATATATGTATCTTCAATTTCAGCCCAAAAAATGTTTGAAATCATGACTTCGATTTCGGCACAAAATAAATTTGTGTTGCTTCATTTCCAAGTCAACACCAAACTGGAACTCTCTGGGTATTATTGACTTCTCAACAATGCAAGATATTAAAATTAATTAATTAAAAATAATATTTTTTTAAGAAATCGTTGTCCGACGAAGTAGATCGCTTGCTTTCAATTGAAGAGGACTAATCCATATAAAATCGATTTTCTTAAGCCGTATAAACACGGCCACATTAGTCACTTTCTTGTCGGTACGCTTCATACAAAAAGAACAGTCTCCATGAAATATTTCTACAATTATTGAGACCACTCAAAGCACAGATTTAAAAAAGTAAATTTTCATATTAAAAAATAAAAATATTGGTATAAAAGTATTGGTATTTTATAAAGCATATCCCTGGCTTAGACTGGAGAAGAGATGTGACTTGACTAAAATCGTTAGTTTTAAATATTTTTTTTAACTAGCAAGTTTGAAATTAAATTGAGTAACTACAACAAAGTTATTAAATAAATAATCTCAACAATTTCGAATTAATTACTTGTTTATAATTAGAAATTTTGTTTCATGCAGACTACTTACTGCTTTCAATAAAATTTCTTTATAGCCCTTTGATAGCAACTTTGCAGACAATAATGAGACTCAAATGAAAAAGTTAAAAATATATAAGAAATGTGTGAAGCCCACTAAAAACGTGAAACGTAAAAAAATGTAACCTCTTGTTTTAGCACAAATTTGTTTGACGTTGTTTACTCTTATAGATCAAATAGAAGCAAATAAATTAAAACTAAATATTTGTTGTGTTTTGGCCTGAATAACAAAAGTTTTTTTTAAATAAATAAATGAGTTAAAATATATGATATTTAGTGGTTACGTCTTTTTCGGCAAATATTTGCCAAATGTGACCGTACCTTTAGCACTTCTGACATTATAAACGCACTTATACTTTATAAATCATACAAGTAAATAAACAACTGCATTAATATATCTAAAACAAAGGATATTGTAACGATGGAACTTAGCACTATTGCCTTTAAAAAATAAAAAAAAAATTATTAACATGTAAAAAAAATATGATTTGGTCCCGTTAAATAAATGATGTTTAGAACAATTGAACATGTAAGATTGCTGATGACGTCCCTGGCAGGGTAGAAAATTAATTTTAATTTACCAATTGTCTAAATTACTTTGCAATTGTATTCTTTGAATTGAATTGTAAAATTTATCAATAAAATCACGGAATTTTTACTTACTTATGTATATATACGTTTCGCACTATAATTCTGCTTATCATAAAAATAAAAATTTTAATTTCTTAGTTAAAGATATGTGAGCAATTCCAGACAACCCGCAACAAAATATCATCAGTTGGTGTTTTGTTTTCCGTAAAACAACATTAGCATGACAATTATAATCATTATTCTCATTTACAGCAGCCAGCACCTTGTTACCATTCATTGCCATTACTTCCCGCCCGGCCCCACTAACTCCCTCTTCGAACTCATCCTTTAATCACTGCTGAATTGAAACAATACAATTGTACATTTGTACAAGTAACTATGTATGTGTGTAAATGCGTACTCCTTCGTGCAATGTTGTTATAATTACTTTTTATTTCTTTTACTCATTTATTAAAAGGACTTGTCGTTATTTAGTTACTTCGTAAGCATATATGTATATGAATGTATGTGTGAATATACACTCACACTCTTATGTAGGAGTAGGAAGAAGTATGAGAGTGTTTGTGTTAATTTTTAGTCCAATGGCTGCGTTAATGTTTATTTTGTAGTTTAGTTGAATATTTTTCATACATGTGGTTGATTATTTGTGTGGGTGGTTGTGGTTGTGTTTGTTTAATTTATATAAATTTCCATACTAAGACTTTAAGATTACTTTTTTATATTCTTTGTAATCATGGTCAAATGTTTTTGTGTTTTTCTTTAATTTTTTCTCTGTCCCTCCCTAGCAAAGGTTAAAACAGTATAAATACAGTTTGAACCAACAGAAAAACGGGGAGAGATTGTTGGGTGAAACTATTTAGTATTTTCTTTGTTTGTATTTGCTTTCACGTTTGTAGTTATTGCTAAGTTAGAATGATAATAAATATAATTGGTAAAAATATACAAATTTGTTGTCACCATCAAGGTAACCAAAGTGTTTAATTAGATACATGTTGGTATAAATTTAGCAAAGCCTTTTTGCACACATGTTGATAATAATTTCGTAGATTTATTTTATTTATAGCGAAGTTTTGTTTCCTTATTTTCTTTATTTTCTTATACCATGGTTGCTTCATAACTTTCTCGAAAAGGAAAAAAAAACTAAAGTTTCTTATTGAAATCCCAATATCAGAGTAACCAAATATACTTTGAGTAATTTATGTTTATTTTACATTGTGTGTGACAGTCCCCATTAAGAGTAAATTTAAATTTGCAACTTACTCCCACCGCATGCAACCAATATAAACAACAACAACAAAACTATAACAACAACTATGTACGTAAATATAGTTTCTGTTGTTGTTGTTGTTGTTGTAAATTCGTTTTGTGTCTCTCTTAACAATTTTATACATTTCAATGACATTTGCAATCAAACTAATTTTAATACCCTTCCAAAACTTTGTGTCACACAACTAAACTTTGATAAACAAAATACAGGACATATGTATATAAAGCAATGTCCTTTAGCATCCTTTCCTTTATTTGTATTTGTGTTTGCTGTAGTTGTCTATTTCTATTTCAATTTCTAAAACTCCTGCACACCATGATACTGATTAAACTTGTCTGTAAGTGCACACATTCATTCATATGTACATTCATTTGGTTTAGACGAATAATGATGTTGCTACAACTAAGAGTGGTAAACAAATGATAAGCAACAACAATAATAGTAACAGTGACGGTAATGATAAAAACAACAACAGCAACAACACCATTGAAAATTTTAGTGAAACCAAGACAACGACTTGCCATCTCTTGAAGCAGAGATCTAAAGGAATAAACTTTTCAATTGTTTCCGAAAGAGATTTTGAATTTTTACTCGAAAATCTAAAAAATTTTGCTGTAAAATCTTGTAAAAATATTTATTCTGATACAATATCAAAAACATATAAGGTATAGTCACACATGGCAAATATTTACTCAAAAAAGCGTAACCACTTGTTTAGCCCAAATTTGTTTGACGTTCTTTACTCTTACAAAAGTTTTGCAAGATCAGATAGCATCAAATAAAATGAGACTAAATATTTGTTTTGTCTTGGCCTAAATAGTTAACTGAAGTTTGATTTAATAATTAACAAGTTCAAACATGTTTATTTAGTGGTTACGTTTTTTTCTGCAAATATTTGCCAAGTGTGACCGTACCTTTAGGTTCAGAGATGAAATATGAATAAACTAAATGAAGTTTAACTCCTTATTGTATTAAAAACACAGTATGATAGAAACACATACTCGTAATGTAAAATTAATATAACAAAAATTTCATTCCTTTAAATTTCTGCCTGCTCCCTTTAATAATAAACGTTTTCAATGTAAAAAAAATAGTAGTTTTTATTTTTACTTTGTTTCCCTGATTATTTGCCAAAAACAGACATTTTCGTTATTCGTTTTTAGCAAATTCCAGCGACAACAAGAAAACCTAAAATGTAAATACGGAAAAATAAGAGAAATAAATAAAAGTAAATAGCTGCGGAAAATAGACGATGAAATAATATACAAATCAAGTTGTGTTAGAAAATTAATCAGCAACGAAAACAACAACACATTTCCAATAACAACAATTACGACAACAACAACAACAACATTAACAAACAAACAACGATTGTAATCCTTAGATATATAGATTTGTATATCCATCATCTTGGCCAAGATTTGTTTTGCATTTAGTTCGTTAAATAAGTTTTTTCTTTTCTATTTCTATTTCTATTTATATATATTCATTTTTGTTTTGTTTCCTTTTTGTTTTTGGTCCATGTGTCTGTGCCAGTGAGATTCTTTGTGTTCTGAGAGTGGGGATGGAATGGTTTATCTGTTTTTGGAGCTGAGTAGTACAGAGTTAGTTGGTTGATATTTTGCATGAATGATTTGTTTATGAATTTAATTGAAAATGTATGTTTTACTGTAGAGCATTTCTGTGTTAGTTACTATTTACTATATATGTAGATATTAATTGTTTATGAAGGGTGGTTGGAATTGTTGAAAAGGGACACATTTTGCAGATATTTATTCAAGTTATGGACGTATTTTTAAAGGAGTGTATTCCAATTGTGTGTTAAGTATTCAACTACATTCGCGAAATCTTGTGTTTGAGATGATCCAAACTATTTCTAAGTAAAAAACCTTTAAACTGTCAGAGAAATCTCGATTTCGGATGATCCAAACTATTTACTTAGACAATATTACTGAAGTCAAATGTTACAAATTTAGAATAGAAAATAGAAATTTGGTCTTTAAAAAGTTAATTAAAATTAAAAATGCTTCTTTAGACTTTAAACAATATTTTTCGGAAGTTCAAAAAACCTTGTTCTACACGTTAGAGCCAATATGGCACCGCCGTCAAATCTCGATTTATATACATGGCACCAATTTGGAGCAATCATAACGTAGTAAAAAAAATCCGCGTTTTTGGAAGCACTTAAGAGAAAAAGCGCATAATCGAGCGCTTCAATAAAAGCGCTCTTTTGAAGCAGTAAATGCTAATGAAGAAAATATACAAAAAAGATGCTTTTTTAGTGCTGACAACGAAGAAGATTTTAAAGCGAAAAAACAAAAATGAAATTATAGCCTACAGATTTACGTATGACAACGAAAGTTAATTACAAAACGAATATCGCACTTCTCAGTTACTATGAATTTTTCTTAAGCAAAAACATTCAGATAGAATTTGTTCTTTGATTGGTGTGCGCGAAGTGACGTAAAACACTTTAGAAAAGTGCTTTATTTGCATGTTTGATCAGGTTAAAAGAAGCGCTTAATGTCAGCAGAAAGTAGTCCTCCCAACCGGGAATACCTCATACAAAAATCAGCAAGTTTGAAGCGATTTGAGGTATGAATTCATACATAAAACCTGCTCCTTTTGGAGCACTATTTTTACGGGGAAAGTACATGTTCCGATGTTATGTCATGTAACCAACAGATACTACACATTGTCATCGCAATCACGTATGTGACATAAGGTCACAGTCACCCTGACAGCAGAATCATACTTGATCAGACAAGGACGTCAAAGATCGTGTGCAGTCATTGTATTTTCGTAAGTTTCGTTCTTTACGAAGATGTTCAAAGGTGGAATGTGCCAAACAGCGTTGCCACAACCAAAAAAAAATTTATAACCAACATTGAAATAAAAAATAACCAATTTGGAGAAAAATTAACCAAATTTTTTTTATTCATATATTTATAACAAATTCAAGTTTTAATAAAAAAGAAACATATACAAATTGCTAAAACAATAGGTTTGTTTAGTGACTAAAAACTTTTACAAATTTGTAAAAATTGTTACAAATATTTTTGAAATTTGTTACAAAAAACTTCTTTTATATATACAAATACGTTAAAAAAAATTCTTCAAAATTCAATTTTAAAACTTGTCATGCTAATTTGATATTTACTAAATAAAATATTCTTACATTTTTTATTATCAATAAAAATAACCAAAATGAAAAAGAATTTCACATTTACAAACTGAAAATAAAATTAACCAAATTTGGTTAAAATTAACCAACACGGCAACGCTGGTGCCAAATAATTCTAAATGAGAATTATTAAATCAAACTCTGTTAACTCTTTCAGAGCAAATATCACATATATTTTTTTTTTATTTAATTCGATTTTTATATTTCATTCGAAATTAAAATTAAGCTCCCAATGCATTTGGAACATTAAAATACTGCATAAAAAAGAACAAAACACTTCTAGAACTTTTTAATACTTTTCTACACATTTCTTTTAAAGAAACACTAAAGTTTTGACTTTTAATTGAAAGTAAATTTAGCGAAATAAACAAACATTTTGATAAATTCTTCCAAATTACCTCCACTATTTCAAATCATACCATATGTTTCTAACTGTACTTCTACTTTTAACTATGGGAATTTATAACATTTTTTTTTCGTATAGAAATTTCAATCCTTTATCCTTGTTTTTATTAAAAACAAATAAAAAACTAAGATAAAACCCCATAAAAATGTTTAAAATTAACCCAAAAATATCGTTGAATAACTGTGAGAAAATTTTGCAAAAAATACGTTTTATTTTTTCTTTTTATAGAAAAAAACCAAAACGGTAATTCTTTGATAATATTGACAGTTACTTATTTAACATGTCAATACTCGTTCATACTCGCTTTCTCTATTGCCTTCATCTCAAAAAAAAAAAAAAAATAATAAAAGAAAATCTATTGTCTAAAATCGAGAAAAAAAATTTGAGATTTTTTAAGGTAAAATTTTGTTTTATTTTACAAAGATTTTCTATACAATTCTTTGCCAAACAAAAGAAATAAATAAAAAGTTTCTTATGATTCATTAAGCGTAGCGGTTTATAGATTTGCTCAAAAAAAAAAAACAAAAATGATTTACGCCTTAAAAAACAGTATTTACAGCAAAAACGTTACGTTTTAGGTAAAAAAAAAATTGCAAGGATTTTTTATTTAATTTTTTGGGGTAAAAAACAACAAATTGTATATTGTGCCCTTATTGTGTAATCAAGGAATTACATACTAAACACAAAATAAATAGAAAATGTTTTGGGTAAAAAATAAGTTTTGATTTTTTAAACAAAATTTATAAGGGTTGTTTTTTTTTCTTTTGGTTGCTCTAAGGGGAGATACATGAAGATCGACCTCATCAGCCTCATCAAATATAAATCTACCCCTAAATATGTTCATATGTATGTAGTATGTAGGTATGTTTGTAGTTGTTTCATGTACTTTTTTTTGCTAAGCTGTCGAAGATCGTTTGTAATCTTTTTTTGTTCGACAAAGATCCTCTTAAAAATGACAATGATTTTCTATTAGTTTGGGTAAGATTTTTTTACCTTTGATTTTAATTTCAGTTTTTTACTTTAAAATCTTAAGATTTTTTGGGGTTTTCTTTTACAGTTTCTCTTTAAATGTCATTATTTATTAGACATGTAGAAAATCTCTAATAAATAATCAATTTTGTACATTAAAACACAATTTTTTGTGCTGGCTGTTAAAGTTGTGAAAAAAGGAAGTTAAAGGCTTCTGTTCTAATGGATTTTTTCCAAGGTCCTTTTGTTTAAATTTTCCTATTTCCGTTACTGTGGGTTTTTTTTATGATTTGTTATCAAATATTGTGTTGGTTATATTGATTTTTTGTCTAGTTTTTTTTTGGGTTAGAAAACCCATAATTTTAAATGAATTTCAAAGAGCAAGGGTTTAGAGCAGTCTATTTCCAATACCCTGTTTTTTTCTGTAAATTTCTATAGATTTTTTATATTTTCTTTCATTTATTGTTTAAAATCTCTTTTGTATTGTAGTCGTTGTGGATGATGGAGTTAAACGTTATTAAATTCTTAATAGTTTCAATTGATAAAGAGTTGGGCTGAGTATTTTTTTGGCGCCAAGTTTTGTTTTTTTCTTGTTTAAATGGCTTGTGTTTTTCGCGTAAATGATTTTTAACCAGGTGTGATATTTTCTACTCTAAAAGAGTTGACAATTTATTGTGTAACGTATTTTGTTGGTTATTTTGTATAATTATAAGTTGTTTTTTAGTCACTGAAATGTTATTAATGTTTTCAGTTTCATTCTTTAGGAAATGTAACGTATTTTTCCGGTTAAATAATATGACACCGAAAACAAGAAGCGGGAGAAAATATTTTCTTGTTGATTTTAAAAAGTAAAAGAGGCTGAAAAGTAAAAAAAAGTCTGTTAGAATTGTAATAAAAATACGAAAATTGTTAGTAATCATTGTTTGTTATAAAATGATGTTCATGGTTTTGTAGAGGTCTTATTATTTAGAAACTACATACTAACTCAAGCTGTTTGTTGAAGTACCAATAATAAATTCCACAAATGTTTAAAATGTATTTTTTACAAAACAAATTAAACAAACATTAAGAAGAGGAGAGTTATTATTATAAATCTGCAGCAGTGTTCGTTACTGGAAACAACACGTTCATTAAAAATTATAAAATAAGAAACAAAACTTGTAATAAATAGCTGCTTAGATTGCAACAGTGAATTAATCTATCTTCTATGTTCTCTTTATGCCGACCACTGCTTTAAAATGATAACATAATCACATTAAAGTTGTTACTGGTCGCTGAATTCATAAACTATTCTGGTCATTTTCTGAAAGTGTTGATGGTATTGACTCTAACAAACATTGTGAGAAATTTTGAGGGTTTTGTTTGTCAACTCGTTTTATTTTATATCACATAGAGAGACTAAAGAACATGAGCACGAGGAGGGGTCAATGAGACAGAGAGACAAATTAAGACTGTGAACCTCCAACACTTTTTGTGGATTACCGTATCATTCCACTGTAAGTGGAGAAATAATTAAAGGCAGCATGCAAGTTACATATTTTTGTAAACGATAAGAAAATATAGAATTATGTGCAGAATTATTAAATCATTACAGAAAACAAGTCTGGGATCGGGATGAAACAACTGGGCAGCTCGTTGTCACGTAAACGCCCAATCCCCTTACTTCAATTCATTTAAGGAATTTATGCACATATAAAACAAATTGGTAGTGAAAACCAAAATTGGTTGCCGATCGAATGATTCGATTGTATTTTTTGTTCTAGCAACAGAGTGTCACAGAGTGTTCTAAAATCTAAAATATGGCAATCACAACTAAAAATTCAGATTTGGTAATTCAAATCAGTTTTCTTTTTGGAAACTAACCCGGTAGAAGTGTTGCAATTCCTTGGTCTCAATGCATAACTCCAGGTTTAGACAAATGTTTTAGCTATTACAACACCTGATAAAAAACGTAATACCTCAAGATCTAGAGATAAATAGAAAATGTATTCTCAAATTTCACAAAAATTAATGCTTCTAAATTTCAAACACAAATTTTTAACAATTGTCTTAAAATCATAAATAAATATTTTCCTAAGCTAATTATCTCAATTCCATAAAGCACTTTATAAGTATTGTAGCAAAAAACATAAATTCCTCTTCCATACAAATAAATTTAAACTTCCCTTTAAAACATACAAACATATTTTATGTCTTCAAACGAAATATATTTGAAAATTCAATAAAACCCCATAAAATTTTATATAAAAAAAAATGTAAAACATAAACCCTGCAGAAATAAACTCCCCCAAAAGTATGTTAACAATTCCGTCTTAAACTCCACAACCACATTCACTACACAATTATTTACCTGTGGGTGTGTGTGTGTGTGTGTGTGTGGTGGGTTCAAATAATAAATGTTTAAATATTAATTTACAAAAGTGAGAACAAAAAGTACAAACAAAAAACCAAATCAAAGAAGTATGTATATACTCGTATAAAATATTTTACAATCAAATTTAATGGAATTTTAAAACACTTTACAAAAGCTCTTTCTCTCTCCACGCAGTCCAACCGAAAACTTCTTTACAACCTGCAAAACATAATAGAAAGAAGCTCATGAGGGGGTAGGCCACAAAACCAATATTATTATGTTGTTATTGTTGTTGTATTATGGCATTTGCTAACCTTTGACCAGAAACATTATTTTCTTAAAAAAACTAAAACACCCTCTTCAAAAATATTTTTCCTAAATAAAAATAAAATAAAATTATGAACCCAAAAAATTTTAGATAATAAAATTTAAGTTAAAAAAAAAAACACTGGTGACACCACCAGCTGAGTGTATGAATACCATTCCTTACAACATTCAAACATAAAAATTATTTAAAGGAAAGCTGTCAGGATTGTAGAAAATCCTTTGTGCCAAGTTAACGTGGGTGGCTGGGTCTATTAACAGTTTGTTCAATTCCTGTTCAAATCCAATAAAAACACTTTAGAGTACAAGTTTGTTGCCAGAGAGCAGGAGTTAAAAATTATAAATCCATTTGGAAATAAAACTCTGCGAAGATGGTTTTATTGTGAGAAGGGATTTTAATTTTATTCATGTGTTTATTTTGGTGATTATTTCAGCGGGGTGGATTTTTTATTTGTTGCAAATAAGGTGGTTGTTTTTTATTGAAAGGATTTGAATATTACTTATATTAAGCGTTTTTTATGATTTCTAGGTAAATGTCTATTTGAATATTCAAATTGGATTGGCGGTTGTGGAAGTGTTTGAGTAAAAGGGTTAATTTAAGTGTTGTGAAAAAGAAAATGGTGATTTTTGAAATATTGTGTAGTTAATTTATGTCGCCATTTTTGAAAATCGAATTTACAAAAATTTTCAAATAAGCTTCAGAGTGTTTTGCAAAATACTGTATGCATATCTTAAGCTAAGTTTAGACGATATGTTGAATCAGCATATATATGCTGACAGCCATATGATTAAAATTAGTAGCAAATTCATATGTCATATGTTAGACGTTTATACGATATGTTGAAAGTAGCAAATTTTTTGATGTCAGCAAATGAAATGTCAACATAAGAGTTAGCATACGATTTTTGTGTTTATACGATATGTTGAATTGTATGTGGTGCTACATATGCTGAGTCGTATAAACATTTGTTTGTGAAATTATTCAGTTTGACAACATTTTTTAATTATTATTCAACTTTTGTATTTTATGTGTAATTTTTGAAATAAAATTAAATAATAAAAAAAAATAAAAAAAATATAAATGATGACGTGGAAATTGGTCTAGCTATTGCTTGTACAGTGCTGATTTTGGATGACGATGAAGTGGAATTAAAAGCAAAAAGACGCAGAGTTTGGCAAAAGAAATGGCTAGAACGACGAGAGGAAGAAAGTTATTGTGTAAATTAATACAAGGAATTGGTATAAAAAATAGAGCATATTTTATTGTAAAAAACAGCAATAATAATAAATAATAAAATATTGCAGAACTTACCAACAAAATCGAGCTAAATTATACACTGAATATGCAAATAATGCACGAAAACATGTAAAACATTTATAATAATTTATTGTTTATTTCCAGAGACCTGTGTCGATTAATTAATTTGAACAATGCCGCCGGCCACTATATTGCGCTTTGTGTTCTTGTGTGTGTATGTTTGTACGTACATATGCAACAAGAAGTGTATTTACATAAAAAAAAACTATCGGCGGCTGGGATTAAAGGTCGTGATACACTATCCTACACAATCGTACGATTCATTCACTGGAATATCTGACCGATTTCTATCACACTTAAAAAAAAAAAAAAATCGCAACAAAGTATGTCATAGGTGCCACACTAGTACACAAAAAAGATGTAAAAACATATGTTTTTGTTAATGTAAACAAACGCAGTTTTCCGCCATTCAAATAAATATTTGTATTCAATTATTGTGTTGATATATGTGAAAATAATAAATTGTATAAACTATACAAACATTAAAAAAATTTTAAACGTCTGTTCTTTAGATTATAATTTGTGATTTAAATCAATGAAGTCGACATTGTTGTTTTCTTATCAGCCTAATAAGAAAATACAACTCTGATCGCATAGACACTATCGCATATGCATATGAATTTGCCATATGCTGAAAAGCTTGCATACGCTTTTCAACAAATAACATATCTATCAACATACTTCCTGCGTATTTGTCAAACACTAATAATATGCTGTTTACACGATATGCTAAAATTACTAACATACGTTTGTTGGCATTGTTAACAAAGTGTTAGCAAATGTTGTTAAACATACGTATATGTAGGCACTTGTAACAAATTTTTCAGCATAAATATGCTGATTCAACATATCGTCTATACTTAGCTTTATATATTAATGTTTCATGCGTAGTTGCTTCAAAAAGTAATTTGTGATAAAGATTTTTAAAAATAAAACCGTATGAGTTTGTAAGAGCAGGAACGGGTATTGATACAGACAACGTTTGTGAAATATACACTCATACAAATAGACTCATAGGTAATAAAAATAAAAAATACATGAAGCTAGCTCAACTTGTCTGAAAAGATCAAACAATGAAGAAATAATATATATAATGCTGAGAAAATTATCAATCTTTGAGGTATTGCTTATTCTTAACGATGGTCTTCTAAAATAGACACATTAACCTTTAACGTAAGCTATAAGATTTATGCGCTTTAAAGTGTTGTCTGAAGTGCGTCTTGTATGTTACCTGCAGCTAATTGATGACCGATCGCAACTATATTAAGATGATTTCTTTGTATATCAAATTGTTTAACTTTTTCGGGGGAACCTTTTTAATGGCAGCTCAGAAAACTTGGTTGTGTTATATGTGCACAGAGGTCAAACGAATATATTTAACTTTTAGGTGGGTTTGGGGCCACTAATCGTTAAAACATCAGCACAAACTCATAATACTTAAAGAAGAAATATTGAGTATTTAACACATAAAATTACACTCACCTTTATTCTGGGGCTCGTTGTCACTTCTAGCTGGAGAAACAATGCAATCATTCAAAGGAGCTGACTTCCTTGAAATCAAAGAATGTCGCTTTAATGTTTCCTTCTTTGGAGCAGCAGACGTTAACGAAGAAACAGATTTCGAAGCAGTGCCAGTAGTAGTTTTGCCGGTGTCAATAGAACCATCATTATGATGGCCACTGCAATTGTATAGAACGCCATACCAATTAGTACAATTACTACTAAAAGTAGCGGTGGGTTTGGTGTTTGTTTGTCTATTGTTATCCTCGTCCTTGGATACATTTCTTAAACGTATGGTGTTGTTGTTGCTATGGCTATTAAAACTATCCAGGTTTTTCAGTGTTCCTGGATGGTGCAATCTGTTGTTGGCTGGGAAAGTTGTTGGTGAAACACGTGAATTGAAATCAGCATTAAAACACCCCCTGACAAATGCTTCTTTAGTAGTTGTAGTTGTATTAGTCTTAGTTGAATTTTCCAAAGGACAATTGCTGAGATTCCTTTTGCCATTGTTACTGCCGAGTATATGTTGTCTTAATTGGTGCTCTCGTATTAGACGATCTCTCTCATGAAAATTACGCACAAATAATAATTGTTCTCCAAAGGATGATGAAGCATTAATTTGCTGTTGTTGTAGTGAAGTTTGAGTTGGCGGTGCATGTGGCTGGCAAAATGGCTGGGGTATAATGAGATTTGCACAAGTCTGTAGATGTTCGTCGTAGCACAGACCATGATGATGATGATGATGTTGATTTTGATGCTTTCTTTGGTGGGGTGAAGTGGTATGTGTTTGTATTTGTTTTATGTTTGCAACAGTATTGTTCTTTTGTTTTGTTTTTGTTGTTTTTATTGATGTTGTATAAGTTGCTGGAGCTTCTTTTTCTTCTTCATCATTTCGTTGTGTGTCGTCTGGTTTTTGCTGTTTCTGGGTTAATGACTTTGTTACAGCAGACATGCCAGACTGCATGCATTTCGTATTCAATTCCATGTCAGAGAGTAATTTTTCTCTTTCTTGTGTGGTAGCAGGAGTATAGACATCTTTAATTTCTGCTGCCTCCTTGTCCTCAAGCTCTTGCTTAATTTGAAAGTTAACGTTGTCATTGTGTTTATTAATAGCAGTAGCAGCAGTAGTGTCGACAGTTTTATGTAACAACAATGGCTGGCCATCTAAAGAATTGATGTTATTAATTAGTTCTAAGTTTTCCTCCATTCCACTTGCCCACATTAAAGATGTTGGAGACGAATTGATAGAGATAGAAGTGTGCTGTACTGGCTGCTTTTGTGTTGCTGCCGCTAGTAAATCTGGCATCACATAAGAGGCAACAGCTGCTGCTGTTGTCGTAGTAGTAGTAGATGTTGGCGTTGGTGTCCTCGTTTGTCTCAAATGTTGTGGCAGTATTATTGGTGGCGGCAATAAAAATGCCGGTAACATGTTTAACGGTGATTGGGGTGGTGTTATTTGTGATTTCAAATCACGTTCCGTTAATTTTTCATTAGTTTCCTTAAAGTCTGCTGCGAAATAGGTGGCAACGTTGCTATTTTCATTTATTATTTTGGGCATGCAAATTGGCATTGTTTGGCTGGACAATAATTGTGACCATGTTAAATATGTGTTTTCATCATGGTTTAACAAAGTGTCTGGACAGCTTAAAGAATACACAGAATTGTGCAAATGTTTGAAAAGTTGTTCTTTAAGGTGGGTGACATTACGATCTTGGTGTAAGGTAGTTAAATGGTGTTTAACCATGTCGGTAATGTTTAGAATGTTATCTGGGTGGGAGAAATGCTGTTGTTTGTAATTGCTATATTTATCGTATTGTTTTTTGGGCATTTTGTTTCCAATATCTAAACCATTACGTGAGGCTGGGTCATTAACCAACTTATCTTTAACCATTTTAACACCAGTTTTATAAATATTAATATCCTTGCTTGCCTTTTCCACTAAGTAGTCATTAGTAGGGTATATCTCCTCCTTGTCATCATAGATTTCGTAGATTTGTTGGTTATTGGTAAAATTATTACACTTTCCATTCATTTCATCGCTTGTATTTTCATTATTGGGTTTGTGATTTTTAGAATTGCAGAACTTTTCATTTTGTATATAATCTCCAAACTCAAGCTCAATGGGCTCGTGCTTAATTTGTTCTAGTTTGTTTGAAATTTCCATATCTGCATATGTATTAATATTATCACTTTGTGTGGGTTTTAGATACCAAGAATTTTTTGTACAAGAATCTGAAATGTGACGTATAGTTTTCAAAAGTATCAATTTTAAGAAAATGAAATAAAAGTGTAGAAGCGTTGTAGATAGTTGACGCCTAAAATCCGAATGTGTAATAAAACTCGTAAATTATAATTTTTTATTTACAGAAATGTGCTTAAAACAGATTTTCAATAATCTATTTGATGTGAGGGTAAGTCACATAAGCAAACATAATTCCATTTTAATCAACTCAATAAAATGACACCTCATAAATTTTATATACTACAAATAATAAAAAATAAAGAAAACAAAGAGAAAACAACCCAAAAACTCCTTTTTTTTACCCCAAAATCTATAGGATAATGCAACACAAAAATACACAACAGATTATTAACCCTTTAACACCCCTTTTTAGTAACATTTTATTGGACATTATCATAACAACATCATTATTAACACTTGTTACCAGTTAGAAACCAAACACACAAAAAACAGAAACTAAAAAACAAAATGTATTATTAGCCTATCATCACCCTTTTATTTTGGGTGGTTTTTTCCATACATTTCTTTTATGGGTAAAAAAAACCTCCCCAAAATATCTATTGCGCTTTTTCATAAATTTAGCAATAATTACTCATCTTTTAATAGTTTGTGTTTTTTTATTACCCCTTTTCCTGTTTTTAGTTACGCATAATACAAAAAAATTGATGCTTTGCATTGCCTGGCGTTAATATGTTGCAAGATGAAAATTTGTAACAGGAATTTTACACTCTTGCTTTTTTGTTTAAATGATTCTTTTCATAGCGGGGATTGCCTTGTAATACTATCGAGTGTGTGAGTGCTATCAATGCGAGAGTCTGACTTAATATTGGCTTTTAGTTGATATTGTTACTTTTACATGTATGTATTTAGATACATGATTTATGACATTGATTGATTAAAACATGTATAGATTTCATGCATACATACATATGTTTAGTTTAAAGTACAGGGTGCGTTTCTATATTACGTCCATGTTTTCGGTGTGCAGACGACGGGTTTTTAGTTGTAGATATTCGTTTAATATGAGTATTAATCATGAGTTAAATATTGACATGTGTAACAAATTAATTTGTATATAACTACAGTTTTAAAAAAAACTTACTCTAATATTGCAAAATTGGTAAGAAATTTAGTTTACTGTTCTACTGTGTAGTTCTGGTACTAATTTATTGAGCTAACATCGGTTACTTATCGCATCATCTACAATTGCATTTAAGAACAATTAAGGGTCATTAAGTTAAGGGGCGAATACTATAAAGTTAAATTTAAACTACACACAGCTTCAAAAGTGTGTAAGCACCAGTGAATTTTTTGGTTTTTTTAAGATTATGAAAAGCATTAAGTTCAACTTAAATTTTTTTTTTCATAACCGAATCTATTATTCAAGCAAATATCCAACAAAACGAAACTTTTAAATTTCAATCGATGGATAGATTTTAGGATTTTCATTATCTTAAAAAACTCAAATAATTTGTTGTGTTTACTCACTTTTGAGTTTAAGATTATACGATTATAAACACTGGCAATTAGTAGCACAAACAAATACATAATTTCCACAATCATATATCTGATTGCTATTATCATGTTAATCATTAGTTTAACATATTATATGCATTCATATAAATAAATAGGTCTTATGAGAAATTATCAAACATTTGAAAGTGTCCTGAAAATTTGTTAAAACACTTATTAATTTTATTTCGTGGCTGTTTTCTGTTTTTAATAAATTGCGCTTTATAGATCTAAATATGAATCGTTTGAATAACTCCTTTTTAAAGAATATATTCATAAACAATTGATGGATATTTACTTTCACTAATACGACAGTTGTTAAAATATTATTAAACGTATCAATTTATCCACAAAAACATTTTAAAAAGATCTGCAAACAATATGTTTCTTTTTATTATTTTATTTCCAAAAAAAAGAAAATAAAAATGAAACCTTTAAAAACTGAATCATTACAAACTGTAACAATTTAATCCTTTCGCCAACGCATCTTTTAACCAATCCACAACGCATTCAAACTCACACATGCTGCCAGTCAGTAGCAAGCAGCTGTTGCACTACTACATTTCAAACAAGACCTCTGAACAAAGCACAAGCCACAGGATCTCCACAAATAAATAAAAAATAACAGTTTTTATATTGAAACATCCACATTAAGTAAAAAAGAAGAAAAAAAAAAAGAATTGCGCCACAAATGTAGCAAAGTGAATAAAGTAAAAGAAATCAGTTACAATTGTTAAAAAACTGGAAGAATAGAAAAAAAAAAGAAACTTTAAATTAAATCTGTGTTTTCAGGCTCAATTTAATTCGTGTGCATGTGTATTTGGTTTAGCTATGAACATAGTCCTTTGAAAATGAGTGTTTGTATGGATGTATTAGTCAGTCAGCCACAAACCATCAACAATTGAAAGGAAAACCCTTTTTTGTGAACATTATACATTATTTTTTATTTGTATCCTTTATAAAATATTGATGATGCACTAGAAAAGACATCAACATCATCTTCATTATCCTGTTTAACGTTAAACAGTTTCATGAGACCAAATATAAATGTAATGGTTAAATCCTTTAGAAGGATTTAAGGCAAGCTGTTAGTTAACACATTCCAAAGAAATATCAGGAATAGAGGAGAAGAAAGCAGAACAAATATTATATATTTTTTTTATAAAAACTCTTTTTATTTTGGCGGTTATTGCATTAATGTTGCATTGTTACTGGCGTAACGTATTTAATTCCATTCTAAAGTAGGAAATGATAATTTACCTGCCAAATGTTTAACACTCTTTCCCTACCACACAGATACTTGGAAATTGAACCAAGTGTTGTATGTTTTAATTCTTTTCTAAAATCATATTTTTTTATAACTTTCTCCTATGAGTGTGTGTTCGTTTTTTTGCGGCACAATTTCTTTTTATTCTATTGTGTGTGCCACACAAAAAAGTATGATGTAATGCATCATCCTTTATTTTTCTCCTTTTTTTAATATTTCAAAGGACAATGGCACTTTAGCCAGTCTGCTGCTTTTGTTGTCTGTAATAAATTAAGATTTTATGCAATTTTCAATGTTAAAGATCAATATTCTTTTATGCAACGGTAGGCGTAGAAGAGTCCTCTGAGGGATTCCATTTTTAAAACTGTGTGTGTTTTTTTTGTTGTTCCTATTGTCTCTTCTGGTGAAAATTGTTTGGCGGTTTTACGGCAAATATATTTTTTGGTAGATAGTTGGATGTGAGTGATGTATTTATTAAAACCTTGTTTTTTAATTAAAATTTGTTTGTAAAAGCATTTCGCTGGCGTCATTGTAAAGCCAGTAAAAATAATATTATATCTATGTATGTATCTTATGTATGTATGTAACGTATGGACTCCAAAACGGCTGAGCCGATTTTGATGAAATTTTCACAGCATGTTACTGTGACTCTGGAAGGAATAAAATTAAAATCGCCATATTTTGGGAATTTTTGACCTACGTCAATGATATGTGGTACATATCGTATTGGCATAGTAGTATTCCTAATACGTACCAGGAGAAAAGTGGGTGGAGCCACGCCCCTTTTTAGTTAAATTAAAAATCGTAATATAGTCTTAAATACTGGACCGGACGTCATTAAATTTTCACAATAGGATATTCTTACGAAATAATAATTTCTTGACTATGTAAATGGAAAAAGGGGCATGGCCTCGCCCACTGAAAAGCATCGCTCATATGACGCGCTTCAGTATCCTATTATTTTTCCATACATTGAAATGCGTTAAATCAATCAAGAAACCCGTAAGATGTGCCAGGCTTTCCACCACATCTGCTACAACTTAAAATTGGAGTGGAAATTTTTTTACTGCGTAATATCAATCACAACGGCTTTGCAATGTCACTCGACTTGCAGTAAAAAAAAACTGAGAAATAATTTAGTAAAAGCGACCATTATAACAGGAAAATATGAAGGTACAGATGTACTTTTGCTACGCATTCCAATGCTACCAACAGATTTACCATTCGATTTTAAATAATTTTTTCCTGTTCAGTTAGCGTTTGCGATGACTGTTAACAAAGCTCAAGTTTAATATCCCGTGTATATGTGTATGCTCCTGATGGGCAAACTAAACCTAAAGCATTGCAATAAACACATTAAAATTAATTTGTAAATATATAAATACGTTTTATTTTATTTTATAAGAGGGGGTTGGCGAAGCACACCGGGCTTAGCTAGTTATTTTATAAATATAATATTTAGATATTTTATAGTATTACTAATGTGTGGCATTGTAAAATATAATAATATAATCATACTTAACCATAATTGAATCCCTCCCTCATGCTAGTAATTTGTTTATTTCTAATCATAATCATAATCATGGTTACACAATCATGTTATAATAGTTGCACAGTCATAATATGATTCCAGCACATCACTCCATACTATGGGCATTACGTCATGATTATAAATATAACAACGAGGACCCCATGCCTCTCCTCTGCGTGCAATCAAAAAGGAGCGAATTTTCATTAAAAACTACAAAATAGCAGAAATTAAAATGCAGTCTGTATATTTCCCTAAACTCTATTATGTAAAATATAAAACAATGGTACCAGTATTTAAATGTAAAGTTATTTTGGTAACGGTTACTTGTTACCCGTTAGCTAGTTAAAATGGTACCAGATTTGCGCAAGAAACGTAGCGTAAATATTGTTTTCAATAAAGGAATGAATAAAATAAAAACACTTAACATTTTTTTACATTTTTATTACAAAACAAATATCTGAGCTTTCTCAACAAGTACAAAATACTTTACCACACCACACACTTTTTCAAAGGATTCATTTGTGTGCCCAACTTACATTTAAACGTCTGAGCAAATTCGGGCATATTCCTCAGAGGGCCCAATACCCGAAACTCACCATATGCATGGTGATCCTGTTTAATATGACGCATTTTATACGAGTCATCACGACCTGTGCACCAAGATTGAGCAAACTTTATGAAAAACAATTCATTGTTGGTGAAGTTCAGGCCAGGCAAAGTCTTTTCTTCACTCTCTTTAACAGACGTTAAGTGCTTCCTGTAGGCATGATAAGCGAAGCGCAAACCAGCATTATCGGCAATATTATCGGGCATAGTGGCTGAACCATTAGTTTGGACACCACGGTAGATAAATTTGTTGTACTGATTCTCCAAACAACTATAGCGTTCCTTGAAATTGCGCAGCGATGAAGGTGACCACCATTGCTTCCTTTTACCATCATAGTTGACTAGATAGCCATTGGAGTCAAAACCATGAGCCATTTCATGGCCAATTAACATGCCAATGCCTCCGAATTTAAGGGAATCGGGGAACTTTATGTGATACAATGGCATTTGGGAAATGCCCATGGTTATAAAGGCCGTATTAATGTAATCCACATAGTAGGCATTAACATTAAAGGGTGACAGCATGGGAGGCACTATGGTCTTGTGCACCGAGTGGACACGTACGCCGGCTCTATTCCTTTCTAAATTTTGTAGATTCTTAAACCAATCAGTGCCTATTTGCACATCACTATAAATCTTATCTGATAATGATCTGTGGCGCATTTCATCTCTGTAACCAACTGCTACATCCATGGCTCTTAGCTTAGTTTTGACCTTTGATTTAGTTTCCTCATCCAACCAGGTGTACTTTGCAATCATTTCAAAGAATTGGTTTTGTATGGCATCGGCTATTTTTAAAGAATCCTCTCTTCGTTCTACATCGTACAACACTTCTATAAACCAGGGCATTAAGGCATATGTGAAATAATATTCCGTGTGTTGGCGACATATTTGCTCTCTATGCTCATCTCCAGCTACTTGATCCTTCCAGATATTGTAGAATTTTAAAATCGTGCGCCATTTAATATAATTACGTAAATTTTCAGTGGGAGATTTGCGCAAAAAGCGTTCCAAGTGTGTAAAGTTGGCCACCTTATTGCTAACATACCACTCATCTTCCAAATATTGAGGAAAGGCCATTTTAAAGAAAGTTCTCCAATTGACGTGATCGTGTTCATGCAGGTGTGAGAATTTCTTGATGGTAACTCTCTCCATAGTGTCTAATTCTTGCACTTTGCTGGTCAAGTTATGTTCAAATTCCAACATTAATTTGTATTCTTCACTATCGAAGCCCAGTGTTTGAAGTAAGTCGTTAGAATTAGAGGAATTATGGAAATGTTGCAGTAGAGGAATGGGCAAACTTAAAGAAATTACAAATTGACGACTAGTGGTGCTGTAATTAATATGTAGAGGCAACAAAGCGTAAACTCCATAGGGAGACATGAAATTAATTGTTAACCAATCATTTTCTCCAGACAGCTTAAGTTTTTCAAAAGTTTCCCTTTCACTGTCCAACAAATTTTTTACACCCACACCAATATCTTTGCCTCCCACAACACAGGATGTATAAAACTGTTTGGCTTTGGTCTCCGCTGTTTTGTTTGTCGTCCTAGTAGAATTCTTTAAGAATTCGACCATTAAATCATTCAGTTCCAATTGTATAGCATGCAAGAGTGTATCATTATGTCCGCGCTGTGGTACTCTAGAGCTGTGAGACCAATTACCACAAGCAAACTCATAGAAGTCTTCACAAGGATCCTCTGCTAAATTCATATTGTTACTCATAAAGAGAGACATTTCAGCCAATAATTCGTCCTCATCTATGTCAGTGGGTAATTGAAAAACCGCGGGCGTTGTTGTGTTTAAACTTTTAGAGGGATTTAGTGCGTCTGTTGCGACTTGAAGTGTACACAATATCAAGGCGATCGCTATTAGAGCGGAACGCTGTTTATGCCACATATTAACACGATTGACCGAATACAATTAAAATATGTGTTTTTTTTATTTATATTAATTGAAACAGCTACCGCCTAATTTTAAAATGTTGTTTACTGTTCAATATTTAGATTTATTCTAAATCGTTTTAAATATTGTGACCATTACTGCAACATTTTAAACGATTATGTATTTAAACATTTATATTTTTTCAAATTTCAACAAGAGGTAATTGAAATTTTTCCAAATACTCTACTCTGTTTGGACAATAGTAAAGTTGTAAAAAGCAATTATATTATAATTTATATTTGATATAAGCTTAACTTCTAATTTAAAATGATACATTCGTGTCTTCTTTAAGAAGGAACATAATAGCAAACTTTATCTTTGAAAATATTATTATTTGTTCTCAAACTATATGTATGTATACATATAAGAATTCACAAATTATTGGAATATACTTTAGATTATTAATACATGTAGACATCATACAGCAATATTAAATTACAAAATGAAAAAAAAAATCACATCAATAAAAACGAATCAGCTTTAAATTTTTAAAACGCCTCATTCATAAAAAGGAAAGTCATTAAATAAAAAAAAAAAAAAAAACTTGTACCATGAAAATTAAAAGTTTGTTAAAATAAAAAACACCTTTCAATAATTTCCAACCAAACGAAATCAAAAGGAAATAAATCCTTTTCTTTCAAGAAATAAAAACTTGTCAACACAATTCTCTTCTTGCAAGTCAACCTTCACAAAAAATAGAAAAAGAATGCATCTGCTTTCGAAACATAATTTGATCTGTCTACAAATTTCTCTTTTTTCCATTTGATTCAGATTCAGATTCATTTATGCAACTTTTGCCACGCGTCAGGATTTGTTTACAATTTCCGGTTATTGACATGTAAACTATATTTTTTATATGCTGATTTAATAGACCCGAAAGAAAAGAAAACAATCCTTTCGTTTTTTTTTTTTTGTTTGTATCTGTGAAAACTCCCTTTAGTTACAAATGTCTTTTACGAGTATTTAGGGAGGAAGTTAAATGTTTTTTAATACTTATTAGATGATTATTTATTCGTACTGGTTTGAGGAAGATGATGATGATGATGATGATTTCATTTTCTTTCACTTTTAATATTCGCAACTAGTTACGCGTGTCTGACACACTTCGGATTTCGATTTGCTCGTACCAGTATGTGCCACAAAGGTGTTAAAGGGTTGTCTTGTGTCACGTTCATAAGTGTCTGGATGTTTACTATGGGGACTACATAGAACGCAAAGAAGCAAGAGTGAACTAATGGATTATGATAAAATGGGTGTTAAATGTTAAGTAATATTTCCTTTTCTTGTTTCTTTTTTTGAGTTCTATGTTAAATTTGTTAAGGATGAAGTAAGCAAGCATCTTTGAAAGGAATATAAAGTGTTAATAGAAGCAAATGTTTCTTCTTAAAATAAATTTGATGTCTTTGAATATTCTCAGGAAAGAAAGGTAACATTAATTTAACGCTGTTTCCTTTATTAATAAACTACAACGAGTTTTGTTTAAACTCCAACATTTATTTGTGTCTTTCAAGCATTCTGTTAAAACTTGACCTATAAATCATTTAGTGCCAATTGTATCGCATGCAAATATGTCTCAGTATATCTATGTATGTATGTATATCTATCTATCTGCATCATGTGTGAGTTTTCATATGAAACAATTTTGTTTGCTGCATAGAAACCTAACGACATGTCCACTGATTGAATAAGTGGCAATCGATGATTACTTTAAACAAATCTATTAAAAAATTATATTAAGCTAAACAAAATACAACTAGAACTGGTGGATTGATGAAAAATAAGCTATTTAAGCTGTGTTCAAGAAAGGCCACCACTGATGCCATGAACAAGTAACGAGTAATGAAATATATGCAATTACGAAGATGTTTAACGGCAAAGTCGTTTGAAATTCCAAACCATTGAAGAACATCAACCGTGTGTCTGAACGTGGAATATGCATTATAAAAATTTTTGCCACAAACATATGTTAATTACTGCAATCATATATACGATTGCTATAATCAAGTAAAGCTTAAGATTAATATATTATGGTTGCCGCAATCATATTAATAATTATAGTGTTCATAGTACATACTGTAATAAACTTTTTCTCTGGGTGTTGGGTGACAATACAAAGTTTATAATTTCAACACAATTTTTTACGGTTATTAACCCCAAATGAAAAATATCAATAAAAAAACTATTTTATTTTTGTATCACTTATTTCATTTATCACAAATATCAACCATTTAAATTGCAATTAGTGTGGTAAACATGTTATTAAATAAATTTTACTACGATCCCCTATAGCAAGCTTTGATGATTTTTAAACAAACCAATTATTACTGTAAAAATAATACAGAGATTACAATATAAATTTTGCAAATTACAGAATGGAAAGCTTATTAAATTAGTAAATTTACGGATTGGAATTATTTTATAGTGTAGCCGTAATTGTCCCCAAAAGAAAAATCAATATTATAGAGAACATAATAGATTCAAATAGACCCTCCTAATAAATAATATCAAAAAGTTCGTGATTTAAAGATGCAGTGTATTAAAAGAAATTCAAACTTAATTAACTTCCGTAGCACTTCAACTTTGGAACAGAAAGCTTAAAAAAGAAAAAGAAAATGAACTAAAATGAAAAAACTAAAACTTCAATATGGTGTAATAATTTTATTGATAATGCCAAACATACAAAGTTTGGCAAAAATACAAAACATTTTCGATTTACCCAATAAAATGAGTAAAACAGAATTGTTTCATAATACTGGTCTTTATATGCTTTCCAATATGAACCAGTCCGTCAAACCTTGTGACGATTTCTATCAATATGCCTGTGGTAATTGGGCTCACAACCCAAGAGTACCAGAGTTTGCACACCATGGGTCCGCTATAGTGAGCATGCAACATGTATTACATAATTTAGCCATCGATTTTTTAGAAAGCAAAAGCAATTTCTTCCAGGGTAGGGAGGAAGAATCTGGTGAAGAGAAGGCTAAGTTATTTTATAAATCCTGTATGACTACGACACAAAATGTGAATACTGGCTTGAAACTTTTATTGCAGCAGGAAAAAGAATTATTTGAAAAGTTAAAGTTCCCAGGAAAGCATGTTTGGTTAGAGTTGAATTTTATGTCTCCCTATGGCATTTATGCTCTTTTACCTTTAATCATAAACACAACCGTATCTGCAAGTGCAGAATACGAAATTACTTTAGACTTACCTCAGCCATATCTGGCAACTTATTCCTCAGTAATAAATTGCATAAAAGTATTAGAATAAACTCAAATGATTTGGAGAAAGTCTTACAATTTGAGAAGCAATTAATCAATAAAGCTAAAGAACGCCATCCTGTGGAGAAAGTAACATTGAGAGAATTTGTGTCACGGCATAAATATGACCTAATCAACTGGAAACTTGTTTTCTACAAAGTGTTTTCTAATCAAACCCAATATTTTTGGTACATTAACAATCACATTGCTAATATGAACCAACTGCATGATTTTTTATACAACACTCATATTTTTACATTACGCAAATATGTAAAATTTTAAAATTTTGCACTATAGTTAAATTTTATAAAATGTGGAGCAAGAGATCGCTGGCCCAGGCAAATCTTAAACAATATTGTCGTTATTCAACAGAAAAGTACTTTTTTTATGCCTTAATGCCTTGGTTTCGACAACATCTCTTTGATGAAGAACGTCAACAGAATTTAAGCCAAATGGCAAAGTTTATAAAAGAAAATTTTATAAACTCAATTCAAAATTATAATTGGCTTAGCAAGGAAACTATATTAAATGTACGACAAAAACTTGAGGATCTTGAGCTGGTAATAGGATTTGCAAATGAAACAGTTTCGAAAACATTCAGGCTGCAACGTTATGGTGATTTACAAATCACCACAAATGGGTTTGAGAATCTACAACATTTGGATCCTCATTCCAGCCGTCTACTCAGGCAATTAATTCACCAAAAGTTGGCTCCTACAATAATGTCACCCTTTGCGGCAAATTCGTTTTATAACAGCGTTCTCAATATAGTATTTCTGAGTATTCCGATAAGTTGTGGCTAAGCTTGCGCTCTTCAAAGAAATTTAAGAAACGTTGGCTCTGCTTAAAACATCAATATGAAGATTTCAATTATCAGGGCAAAAGGATCAACAATAGTGCTTTATTCATGACCGAAAATGTGGCCGACAATGCTATGTTACATTTGAGTTTTAGCGCATATAAATATTTTATTGCTGGTTGGAAGATGAGTTTAAAAAAGCCTTTATGGGACTTAGATTTTACCAACGATCAATTGTTTTTTATAAAATTTGCTCAGATTTTTTGCAATACAGCTGTAGAAAACGTAGCAAGGATTATGAACATTCTCCCCTCACTTCAAAAACCAATTACACCCAGTATATGTATAAAACAGTTTTTCAGAAATGTGCGCTATATGGGAGATATGACCTATTATGGACCGATCATCCAAAAATTTTGTGTCATGATTTTTGTGAATATAAATATTGTGTAAGCTACGACTAACTTTATCTCGACATAAATACTTTTAAACGATTTATGGAGGTTAAAGTTGATTATGGGGAGGGTCTTATATGGGAGTTTCGACTAATTACGGACCGACCATTATAAAATTAGGTGTCATCATTTCTGTATATTATTTCTGTCGAATATTATTTGGATACCGACATTTTTGAGAGAGTTATGCTCTTTAAAGTGATTTTCGGAAGTGGTCCTTATATGGGAGCTACGACTAATTATGGACCGATCACAATGAAATTGTATCCTATTGTTTGTATACATAGATGTAGATGTGATTTGGCTTCATTTACCACTCAGTAGTGATGAAATTTGTTTGGTTCCTTGTATAATTCCAACATTTATGAGCGGTAAACCCCAATTTCGGGAGGACTTTTGTATGGGGGCCAGGTAAAATAATGGATCGATTTTCGCCAGTTTCAATCCCATCCGTCCTTAGGCCAAAAAAATATCACTTACCAAATTTTATCAAAATATCTTCAAAATTGCGACCTGTACTCTGCGCACAAGCTTTACATGGACAGCCAGCCAGTTAGCCAGCCAGACGGACGGACGGACAACGTTATATCGACTCACAAAATGATTCTGAGTCGATCGGTATAATTTAAGGTGGGTGTTGGACCAATATTTCTGGGCTTTATAAACATATGCACAAATCCAATATACCCTCCAATAGGGTATAATCACATAAAATATTAATTATTGTCCTGTTTTAATTATTGTAATTATTGTTTTTTTTTTTTTAACAAAGTATTTTTTTTCGTACTATGCCCAAATATGTTGCAATTAGCAACAATTTGTACAAAATTTTGCCAATAGCCAATACTATTGCATCTTCCAAAACTTTTGTACAACATTTTGTTTGAGATTTTATTTGTTCTTAAAGAATTGTGATTTAAAATCCATTAAACCTTAATAATACAAAGAGATATTTTAATATAAACTACAAATCCTATACACAAAGTTATGATACGGTTTGATCCAAAGCAATATGTTTAAAAGAATGTCGGCATTTATTTGATCTTTTTGTTTACTTTATTGTTGAACAATTGCAATTTTTTTTTGCTTTCTGGCTTATAGAAATTCAATTATTGTTAAAACACAAAAACAAATAAAACAATAAAATAATATTAATTGATTTTAAGCACAACCTGAAACAATATGACCAAGACAATACTCCTTCGAGTAGGAGTGTCAAATAATATTTGTCTTTTTATTGTTTTAACTAAAGAATTTTATAAACTGTATCTAAAAGTGTGTACGAGTACGTATGTGTGTAGCTAGCACCTTTCTCATTACGAATTAATGACATATGTTTGTTAAACGCTGCTACATACGAAGATGATTAACTGGACATAAAGATTTCAAGCAGTGCGGAACAATGGCGCTGATGCTACTAGCAGATTAAAGCATAAATTTTTAGTTTTGTTTTTTTTCTGAAACAGCATCATCACATCATACCTGTACAGGTGACAAATTTTGTGAAGAAAAAGAAATGATTCTTTTTTTCTAAAATAAATAAAATAAAATAAAATGCAAAATAAAGAGCAAATAAAACGTGTAAGAAAAACGAAAACTAGAAAAGAAAACATCATTAAACTAACTAAACATTTGATCTACAAAAAGATCTACAAAATGCCTGTAATGCATACGAAATTATAAAGTATATAAAGTATATAAATAGTTTATTTGAATGCAGAGTTGGTGTGCATGTTTGTTTAAAGGAGTGTAATCAGTTTAAGTCCTTTAAGACATAAAAATCTGTTTATCTTACACACAATATTTTTAAGTTAACCTTAATTCTAACGGTTTATTTTAGTATAACAAATGGATTTTCGGCGCCAGAGCTCTTATTAGTGCAAGTCCTTCCTTCCACGTAACCATTTTTTTACCTGTTTCAAAAGATATGCACAAACAAAAAAGAATCATGCTTAGCATGCCAATTGTTGATACTTATTTCTCACCTGAGTATTGCAGCAAATGTACGACTCACTGACTTGTAATTTGACTTAGAGACTTGCTTAATCTAAATACGGGTCACCACTTCAATCTGCCAAAAGGATCATCATCATGCACAACTCACACATACGCACATTTCGATACTCATTCATTTTAGTTGAGTAAAGTCATTATTCATTAAAATTGTTTTTATCTTGAGCCCAACATTTTCATGACTTTTTGTAAAAAAATTATATTTTTCTTATCGATCATGCTGTGTGTAACGTACGACTACTTTTACTTTAGCTAAAGTCTGTTATTTTTTCTCTTAAAAATATATTTCCTAGATTGCAGATTTACATTTTTATGTTAGTCTAAAGATTTCATCCTTAGGACCACCAGCAAGCAGTTGGTAACCAAGAAACAAAATAGTGCCTAATTTTTAGCAATAAAATACTAATGATATTTTTTTTTTTTAAATGATCATTGATTATACAAAGAAAAAGATTAGTGGTTGTTTATCATAAGGATATTCCGTTCTGATTCAAAGCTACAATTAAATTGTATCCCAATTTTAACTCTCGGATTAAAATTAAGCAAATTTAGATGCAATGATTACAGGTAAAGGTAAATGTTGATATTGCTTCCTACTCGTAGGTTTTTTATGATTGTCATATTTTGTAGATCAAAAGAAAAATTTGTTTAAAAATTGTTTAACAATAATATATATGTACATATGAATTCCTTTAACTTATAAACGCAAAGAAAAACATAGTTGGAGTTACCATAATTTGACAGCATCATAGTATGATTGACTTATATGGTTGCTGTTGGCATATAATTTTTGTTCACTAGTAGGTAATCAAAACGATTATATTATACTGATAATATGATTATGTCCAATAGTATTATAATTTCACCCCAACGTTAATATGGTCATGTAAAAACATGGTAGCTGATATGATAATAATCATAGTACATATTATGATTCCAGCTTAATGATAATATGATAATTGCAATATTATGGTTGTGTGCAATAATTTAAGCTCAACCATAAATGGTTATATGATCATAGAATGTACCTGTGATATAAGTTTATATATAAACTTAATAAGTGATATAAGCTCAGACACATTATATCATTTAAAATAAATCATATTGTCAACTAATAGCGATAATAATGTAACTACATATACCTAAAAAATATATGCTAAGAAATTGCTGTAGAAAAAAGTTAGGATTGAATTAAAATGTATTTAATAAAAAGATTATGACTACTAAGATCAGTGTAAAGTTGCCCCAACCATATCTTTTCTCTATGTGCCGGTAGGATCGATGCAGGATATTAGTTTCGTGATCTGCCTGTTTGTCGGCATGTATGATGTAACGGGGTTCAATAGCAATTCTTGGTTGCATATTTTGTTATCATTTCTACGCAGCGTATGACAAAATTATCTCACTTTCGTCTGTTGCACGCGGTATTTGGTCTTCTTGTGGCAGGAGATCTGCAATTGAGATGGTTCGATGAATTTTTTTTAGGCAGCGGTTGGCGAAAGTTTGTGTATATTTACTATTGCTATTATTTAGTTACAATATTTTATACATTGTCTGGACATAACAATTTAAATATGTATGAACATTATGGCTTGGCTTCCCAAAATGTTTAGTAATCAACTTCTGACCTTTAGAATTACTGCACGTAATTTTTAAGCAAAAACCTAAACACAAAACCAAGTGAAAGATGAAACCGCCAAGTACTTGTACTTATTTTAAGCATAACCTAAACGCCTTGTTATTTACTCAAACATGCAGCTTTTTAAAAAAAAAAATGTTTAATATTAACCAAACTATACATATTTTATATTTAACTATTGTCTGTCTACTACCAAAAAAGCAGAAAAACCAGCATCTTTCTATCTACCAAAAAAAAAAAACTTCTGTTCTGCTGCTTTTTTTTGGGTGAATTTATTAAAGAAAGAGGTCTTTTATGAAGTCTGATTAAAAATGATCTTGCATACCAAAAAACAAAAAAAAAAACTATTGAATTTTGTTTCTACTGCTGTATGCTGATCATGTTTATATTTCGTTTGGTTTTCTTAAGATCGTTCGTGTTTTTTGCTCAAGTTTTGCCAAGACCATTCAACATCAATTGAGTATAAATTTGTTTCGTTTTATTTTCGCTGTTTCGGTAAACGCCCTTATGTAACGCCCGTTTATGCTTACTTGCCAAACTTTAAACTAAAATCAGCAACAACAAATACATATTGTTTGACTAGGGGACAGTGGTGTGTCTGGACTATTATTTGAATGAAATGGAATGACTTCTAATTAATGAAGCCCATGAACTCTAAAAGAGTTTTTGACGTATGCAACATTTAGACTAGTTTACTACTAACCAGTCAACCCAGAACCCAGACAGAATAAGATCTCTGGGCGATTCTATTCTAGACAACTTTTAACATCAATTTTCAAATCACACTATTTGATACTTTTTTTGATGCCAATTTAAAGTAAAATATCTATATTTTATAATGATATAATTTTTTTTTAGACGTAAGCTTAAATATAAATTTGTTGTGCACTTCGAAGCATTAAGATTCATATATTTGGCGCGAACAGAAAATTCATACGTGGTAACTAACACTTGTTCAAAACAGCTGTTATTGCCAGATTGTGATCATATTTTTATTTTGTATATTGAACTGCAAACATTTATCAATTAGCGATATTAAAAAAAGTAAGTAATTGTTCTTAGTTTATCAGAAAATTTATTGATTTTAAAAATCCAATGTTAACATGTTGCACCCGTCATGCAAAACGTATAAAAGTCTACTTTTTTCATAGAAATGAAATGAAATGCCAATGTTTTGAAAGTTTGTGAAAGTAAGAAAAAGTCAAAGACAAATAGAAATCTATTAAAGTGAAGTGTATATTCTGGTTAGTGTTGAAATTAACGTTAATTTAAAATGGTTGCACCCGTCATCATAATATTTGATGATCATCTCTGTATTAGAGCTAATACATACTTAGCGCATGCTCTGAATGTTTTTAAAATACAGTACGTAAAAAAATTATGGTACCATTACGAAAATTTTGTCGTAATAAAAAATGCATTGGTTAATTCTCGATGCCTTTTGTGTTATAAAACATTTAAAGGTCACTGGGAAACCTTTTTTTTAATTTTCTAGATAGATTTTGATGCCCTTGAACCCTTTCTTGATCTTTTTAAAGCCCCCTTTAAAGTTGAAGTTACAAAATATGAGTTAAAAATACAAACGGAACTCATTATTTTGCGAAGCGAAATAATTTTTTATTATTTTTTAAACCGAAACAATTTTTTACATTTACTATTTTATAAAAATCTTTCGTTTACTTTTTCGTTTTACTGTACCTTTAAATTTGTCTCATTTTCTCACCAATACATAAGCTTTTTAATTTTGATCACCTCTGCTTTAATAACACATAAATAAAGACAACTCTTTTTGAATGTCATTTATAGCTTATCTTCGGCTACTTGGATACAGTTATCCGGCCAATAGTGCTAGATTCAAAAGCAGCTGTTTGTTCCCACAAATGTCAATTCTATATGAATTCTATAAAAATCCCTACACACCACTGTGGCCAACCAACAAAATATCGCACGCATTTATGAAAACCTACAACGTTTTCAATACCGCCGCCGCAGCAGCGAAAACAACAGCAAAATCGCGATTATCTAAATTGCATACAAAATTATTTTAATTAAAAATCTAATTTTCTTCTTTTCGCCATTCAATATGGAATGAACATTATGAATTTGATGTTTAAGAGGCAGGCAAGGAGAGTAATGCCATAAGGATGAAGCAGAATGAATTAAGTTGGTGGCTGGATGGCATGGCATGGTCTTCAATGTTGCATAATGTTAAAGTGCAAATGTTTAACATATAAAACGTATATTAAATTTCTAAAACTATTTATTTTTTTTTGTGGCAGTTTTTCTATGACTACGATCGTGCTAAACACACAATTTACCATCAATTTTTCATATAATAATATTAATGCCTTTTGCACATTTCCTACGCCGTGGCGCACCGTCTGTTCTACAGCGGTGAGAATTTTTCAAAGATCTCAATAGTTAATTGGACTTTGTTGCTGTGGTAATTTGGTTAAAAGCGATTAAAATGATATTAAGTAAATAGTATGCAGCAGTATTTAAGAATTCAGGATGTTATGGGGGTAATTCGTGTAATTGAAAGTGGTAGAAATATCATTCATTCCCATATGTTTTTTTTGCTTTAGTATTTATGTATTTATTCCTGCTCTCAAGTTTGTAGGGAGCTGCGAGTTTGTTTTGTCTGGTAGGTGTGAAAATACGTCATGTGGTCACTGCGTTTGTCTACTAATCATCCATTCCAGTTTTATTCGCGTCTTTTTCTTTTTCTGTTTTTTTTTTAGTCTAAAATGTTTTTAATTTTTTCCATTCATTTATTGTTGATGCCGACATTTATTGATTAATGATGTTTAATTTGTATCAACATGAAAATACATGCATATATATTTTTCTTACATGGTTGTTTGCAGCAATTATACGAAGACTTCTACTTTTTCCGGTTTTCATTTAATTGAAGGTTTTTGTGGCATTCCAACAGACGGAGGTAGATAATAAACATTTATACATACATAATCGTGTTTTATTAAATTTTAGATTTTTTAGTTAAATTTGAGTGGCAAAAAAATTTCTAGTAAAAGAAATTTTTAAATTTTAAAATAATAAAGATCGGATAATCTTAAGTCACAACGAAACGCCTGTGAAATCTGGAGATACGTTTATATGGTGGAAAGTTAGTTTTTTAGTATTTTAAATAATTTTAGCATAAAATTTTTATATTTATGTTTTTTAAAAAATGTTTGTTTTCAAACAAATTGTATATTTAACTTGAAGTAAAACTTCGAATAAAAATTTTCAAAAAAAATTTCTAATACTCGCAAGAGGAATAATTCTCATTTACTTTTGATATTTATTTATCATATCCTTATAAGGGAGTCGCAGAAGAATAGTATTTACAATATGATATTAAAAACAAACATCGGTTAAAAAAACACCCAGTTAACTCAAATAACTATCCAAACTCCCAAGATATCTGGAATTCTCAAAACTTGTATCAATATATCAATTATACATTCAAGTGTTTTGGTATTGCAAATCGGCGCCATGACTTCTTTTGACATATTTTGTCTATGTCTCAGATATTAAACAGTGCATAGTCACTATGCTGATGGCCAACTACATTCTGATTTATTATGTTATGTGATTGATTATGTTCCAGTCCAATCATATTATGATTCAGCCCAATCATCTTATGATTCCAGCGCAATCATAATATAATTATTTCAAAATTTTTTATTTAACCATAAAGTTGTGTTCGTACCCATCTCTTTCCACTTAGAATTCCAACTTTAAAACTTTTATAAACAAAGTCTAGAAAATTTAACATTGACCCTTGTCAGAATTCAAACAAATAGCGATTTTCCCCAAACATAATTATAATATAATTATAATTTGTTTTGAGAAAATTATTCTTGTTCTGTATGAAAACTTGGTATGGTGTGGATAATGCGGCTAATAGCAGAGACTTTTTTAAGACAGGTTTATTTTCTTGATTGATATATCAATCCACACATCACTTAATACAACATCAACCTCCTGCTGGTGTTACAAATTTAAATAACTGTTTGATTACAATTCACTTAGAATAAAAATCATATAAAAACGAATACGATTCCGCTGGCTGAGCAGAACAATAAAAGTAAATTTAATTTAAATTATTTATAAAACTAAAAACCACAACTAATCTATATATCCAGGTCATAGACAAATAAAATTAAAGGGATGCATGCGCTTAAATTACTTTTACAAGCTAATCATCATTGGAACATCTCTCATCTACCGATGCCGGCAAATAGGATCTAATTTCCTCATTATTTGTATTAAACAACGAAGAAGGGAAAAAACTAATTTTTTATTCATAAAAAAACTAAATCCGAAAATAATAACTGCTAAACCTTAAATGAACTTATAAAGATTTCAGGTGCATAAAGAATGCACGCACTAGCATGCATATACAACCTTTAATATAATGATGATGTTGATCAACGTAGATGAGAAAAAACAAAATGATTGACGTTTTGTTGCAACCGTAGTAGAGGGAAATAGGAATATTCAAAGCAAAAAAAAACAAAAAAAACACATAAGTATAAAAGTAGTCAAATGATGATGAATGAGTAACAGTTGTTGTGATGAGCTTTGAAGGGCTCAAAGATTGAATGAATGAATGAATAGAAAAGAAGAATAAAATAGAATAGAATCATTCAAATTTTGCCAGTGCCTTTGAAGACAAATGATATCATTGCTCCTGCCTACTAATTACATATATGTACATGTTGTCGTCGTTGCTTAGTGGAGGGGTAAAAGTAATTTCTGTTTAGAAGAAATCCTTATGTTGTACAATTGAGTAGTTATGGAATTAAATGCATTTTTTAGCTGTGGCTTTTGTTTTGTTTAAAACTAATTTAGAATATTATGAATTCGATTAAATAAAAGTAAATATTGAAATTTGGTTGAAATAACACTAAGCCTTGGACTTGGACAAAGGTGATATTTTGAATTTTTTTATATATATTATTGAATCAAAGACTTTGTGTTTATTATGTTGTAAGAGAGATAGTGCCAAACACACTACCTGTATAAGATTTGAAGTTGCCGCCAATTGATGCCAACCAAAAAGATAAACAGTTTGACAGCTAACGGTAGAATATTTCGATAATAGTGATTTTGAAAAAAAAATGCAGCCACGATTAGGTGTGAATGGGCTGGAAGGCTTTCAACAAGTCAGTGCATTTCCTGCTAGTGTACCTATTCTTTTGTTTCAATTATCAGAATTGAACTTTCTTAAACCCCGAAAACATTTGTTCCCTAACCCAATCTCATTGAACCATTGTAAATGAACAGGTACCTTAAATCACAAAGTGTCTATGAACTTCTTGTTGTTGTTAATATCTACATGAAGATGCATGTGTAATTTGTTGGCGACCTGCAGCAGCAACAACAAAAGAAAGAAAAAATCTTAAATTTCCTTAAGATAATTAAACATTCATGCAACAGCAGCGACAACTCGTATGTAGAAAGAAAGAAAGAACTTCTTCTTTGGCATTATTTGTTTGGTAAAATATTAGATTTATGGAGATTAAATTTGAATTTTTTTGGTTTTAGAATTTTTGTTGTTTTGTTGTTTTTGTTGTTGGTATTTAACTACTAAGGATGCATTATGTTGCGGTTCATTTTCAAATTAGTTGCATGCAATTAAAATAATTATTTTCATTCTCTTTGTGATAATCTTCAATTCCTCTTCAATTTTTTTTTTTTTTGTTTAATTTTTAACAGCAGTAATCACAAACGTATTTACTTTCTTTTATGTTTTATTTGTTTGATTTTGAATTTTTTTCTTTATTTTTCTGCTGTGGTTTTTATCAAGCAAAAATATCATTTTCTTGCATTTAAGACAAATTAATGAAACTGCTGAATGGCTGGCTGGCTGGCTGACAAAGAATATATATGTACGTACATACATAGATGTATGGTTTGGTGTTTTATTGATAAATTTAAATTCATTTTTAATTTGATTTCCGTTCAACGTTTTTGTTTTGTTATTTTATTAAAGTGCATGAAGATTCTGGCAGGGAGTTTAATGATAAAGAAAATATAGTTTGTTGTTAAAGTGTGTTTTTGCTATTTGTACTTTTTTAATATAAATTTTCTCACAGCAAGTGTTTTATTTATTAATTTTTATTTTCAGATGTTCATCTTATTGTTTTGTTTTTAATAACTTAATTAGCAATTAAAACGTATAAATTATAATCGATGGAGCGTAGTTACCGTTTTTTTTTGTTGTGGAAATTTAAGGGGAGATGCAGTAGGCTTTTGATGTTTAAATATCCATATTATGATTAAAGTTCAATAATCTTACAAATTCAAAAGACTTTGCATTTTGTCGAATGTTTGATGATTTCATTTAACCGAGTAAATTCAAAAATTTTACAACTTTTTCGATAAATCTGATGCTTTCATTTGCCACAAAAATTCCATTTGCCACTGAAGATTCACTGTAGACTTTAGTTTTTCCCTTTTCTTGAAGACTGATGGTTAAACAAGCATATTAAGTGCAAAATAAGATATTTACAATGTTTCAACATTTATATTATTTTTGTTCTAGGTATTTTTTTTTTCCTTTTGCTGCTGTGTGTGTCGCAGCAGTTTGTTTGAACAGGTTGAATTTGACACAAGAAAAATGTTAAAATACAAGACACTTAAAACAGAAGGTCAATGTCAGAATATTTTAAAACCCTTTTTTGGGGTTGTATGCAGGTTACCTCAAAACCACCCTGGAGCACATTTAAAAAGTGATAAAAATTGTAGATACTTAAGAGATTTTTTTGGTTGCGACAAATTTATTTCTCACTACACCCCAAATTAAAATTTTTTTTTATGGTTTAAACAAAAACAGCAACAGTGTTTAAAAACATTAGAATAAAATGTGGCTAAAAATAAATTTTAAATCTTCTCTATGTTTACCTTCCAATAGTAACAGTTTCAATTTGCTTCATTCATGGAGATGTTTATAAGGATGAGCAGAGTTAAACTTACTTTAATATATAGAATAAAATAAGGAAGACATTTACGTTTAATAACATTGTCTTCAAAAGGGTTAATAATTGTTAAGGGCCTTTATTCCCCATCCCCTTTAGACCGTTTTTTTTTTTATATTTCCAGAAAGGGTACATATTTTAAAAAAGCAACATGTATTTTTATTGTTTTTTTATTTTGTTACAATACCATGTGGTTGTTTTCTTTCGATTATTAAAATGTAGTGTGAAATTTTTATACTGATTAGGTTGTTCAAAACAATTTTTAAAAATTTATGAGTTTTAAGTGTATTTAAGGTTCTTATCACTGGAGTTTAAATAATAGAAAAATAGCTCAGGGGAGTATTTAAGATTTTATCGGGTTAATAGAAAATCCATAGAGAATTGTACAAGTAGTCAATGTATTTCTTTTAGACAGTAATTTACATTGTCTGCGCCTTGCAAGGCAATTAAAAACATACTGGTTACTTTATATATACGAGGTATTCAAGCTTGTAGTGACTTGTCAATTTAGTGTTGCTAAGTAATCTGGAGTGTAGTCGCTTTTACCTCAAGTAGTTATGCAGTGTAAGTTCTTTCGTGCTCCATTTTGTTGAGTGTCATTGAAATCACTAATTACTTTAACCCAAATTTTCTTAGCTCTGTTCAAAGTTATTTATTTAAATAAAAATGTTTGAAAACCTGAATTTGATTTCCTTAATGAATCTCCTCATATGTAAATATATATGCATTTCAAATGATATTTTCCAGTTTGTCCGCCGGAAGTTCATTTTAAACATGCAATCTTTAAATAAAAATTTTTTTCTGTTCTGTTAAAATTTTGTGGATAATTAACAAACTTTTAAGTTGAACTTTAATGTTTGTATAAGAAACATTTGCTTATAAAATTTAAATGATATACATTTTAAACAAAGTTTGTAGTAAATTTGATGTTTCATTTTAAATGTTTTCAACACGCGAACGGAAATTAAAGTTATTTGGAAAGATTATGTGTACAAAGAAAGACACAGATTAAAAAAAAAATAAGTATTTGTTTAAAATTAGAATCTTTCGGTTGAAATTTAAATATATTTAGAAATATATTGGAAGTTATATTGTGTTAAGTTTTAACACTTGAACATTAGTTGATAAGAGTAAGGTTATATTCAAAAAGGTACCTTTAAATGCTTTATGTGGACTAGCTATTAATGTCTATTAAGTTTTTTAAAGTTCCCTCACTTCCATATTGTGCAAATTAAATTCAAATAAATAAAAATAACTTTTAAAGAAAATCAATTAATCGATTCCTGTTCAGTTAAGACTAAACGAAAGTTCAGAAAGAATTTATAGGGGTCTTGGTTTAAATTATGTGTCTTATGTCTCATTTATGTCATTCTAAAAAGACGTAGATAGCAATTAAAAAATACTGGAGTTATTAGAAATTCCACCGAGCTCTAAATGAGTTTTAACACTTGTGTAAGTTACAACTTGACATTGTTTATGTTCTGTAAAATTAACTCATAAATTAACTCAGTTATTCTTTTAAATACCCGTCTCTTAAGTATATTTCAGTCTTACATGTTTTTTCTATTTCCATTACCAATTAATACAATTTTCAAGACTTTGATTTCAAAATATTGAAAATTTTGTTAAACAAATACTAGACTATAATTTAAGACAACAATATTAATAAAACAATCAAAATATTATGACCTAGAGCAAAAGAAATGTATAATCAACATTTGAACTAAATGGGACGTGTCTGAACTTGGCGCTTAAGGGTCACATTGTTAAATATTTCATACAACTTTTGTTGCATTTTATTGCAAATACATTAAACGGTTCAATTTGATTTGAAATCAGCTGAATTGATATCCCAGGTTTTGGTATTTTTTAAATAAATATAAATTAATGTACAAATATGTGCTACAACCATAATATGATAATATCAACTATGGTTGCTTTCAATTACACATGTGATTATTTTAAATCATAATATGGTTGACTCAATCATAGAATGATTACATATGATATAGTATGATTAAGTCTGATCATACTATGATATTTTGTCATGTTACATTGCAGTAATATTTAATCATAATACGACGCAGTTCGATAATGTTTACCACAACCATGTTTTTTTTCCTTGAGCGCAGAAACCTCAGCAGCGGGTTTTAGAACATTTTTTTAGATTGCAAGAAAACATTATAGAAACAGCTGATATCAGTAGAATGGATTTAATTTTCTTTCATGCAATCCTGGACTTTTGACATGTTATAAAATAATATAAATGAATTCCGACCGACTTAACTTATATACTTATATGTATAAAAAATACCGAAACTCTTTCTGAACAAATGATCTAGGATAACAATGAAATCATTTATAAAGAACTTACCATTAATTCCTTTAAATTCCTCATGCCTCCTATTAATATCCATAATTGAGGCGGCTGTTGTAGTGATGGTTTCAACTTTACATTCCTGTTGGCGATAATCTTTCTCCATAAATTCCTGTTTAACTTGGATAAACGGCATTGATGATGATAGTGGACGATGGTAGATTTAGTGACATTAGTTCATCATTATCGTCATCATCATCATCATCAGCAGCAGCAGCAGTAAGAGCAGTTAAACAATTATTCAAAGCAATTTTCTTATTCAATTTCTGGTAATTATACTGACAATTACCATTTAAATGAAAAAAGCTTTGACGCTTCATCAAGCGTCTGCGCTGAGTGAGTAGTGAGCAAGTGCGGCGAGCGTGAGTACGAGTAAATAATAGAAAAGAAGTTTTGTAATTGAAGAGGCAACACAGTTACAGCAGACAATGTATCTGACACTTTAACAAAACAATCATTACCAACAACGTGTTGTCGTTGTCAGTGCCTGGAGCAATAATTTGATCATTAGCACGGCTGGCAACACGATGTTGGCGACCACAACAACAACTACATCTGCAGCAACGAGAAGACTAACTACAGCGACAATAAGTCAAAGAAGATGAGAAGGTTAAAAATGCATTATTACAATTGTGTTGCAAAGTGTTTTGATGTGTGGCTATGCAACATCGTTGTTGCTTTTGTCTACTTTGTGATGATTGTGGTTGGAATGATGATTGAGTGATTGACACTACATCATCACTAGATGTTGTTGCTGATGTTGCAACTTGCATGTATTGCTTCAGCTTCTGCTTCGGCTTCGGCTGCTTGCTGCTGGTGGTGCTTTAGATGATAAACTATTATAAGCTACTTGTTGTTGTGTTTTATAGTCACTCGTTATTGTTGCTGCTGTTGTGATTTAGTTATTGCTGCTGCCACTGTTATGGCATATTCTACTGGTTGCAATAATAGTGTTAATTTTGGTAATTTTAAACATTCTTCACTCATTTCTTTTGTACCAGTATCTCTTGCTGGCTGGTTGACTGTCTGTCCGTCTGGCCATCTATCTTTTCTGTCTATACCGCCTAAGTAAGCCTGAACGGTTGCAACATATTAAGTTGTTATTTGTGATTTCGTTTTCAACTCCTAAGTGGCCAATATTAAAAGTTATTGCCCCTTTATTTTGAGATTATATAATAAGTAATAATGGAACTTTAGTTGTTTCCTTATTGTGTTTCTTTTTTTTTTTTGTTTATTTCATATTTTTTGGTTTCTTTTGTGATGTGGAGAATTCGCTCCTGTGTGGGTGTGTTGTCAGATTGCGTACGCGTTTAAATTTGCTAAAGTTGTCTTGAATTCATCTCCACTGTTTGAAATAAATTTTGATTTATGTTGCTACTTTTTCTTATGTTTTTCTTTTAACACTCATTTTTAACGCTGATTTTTTTTTTCTTTTCGTTGTGTGAACAACACATTTCATGGCAGATTATGATGTTGACCTTTGCCGTGGCAATTTGTTGATGATTGCTGGTGTTTTTTTTTCCAACATGTTGTTTAGGTTTTAGTTGTGGCAACTGTTTTTTTTTTTTGTTTGGCTTCTTCTGTTAAATGAATTGCTGTTAATTAAACCTGTGTTTAGACTTTTCTTTTGTGGAAGGAAGGTGTTGTTGAAAGCTTTTAAATATGAACGTATTAAATAACTTCATACGTAATAGTTTTGACAATGGATTTGTTTTGTACATTAAGGGCTTCGAAAACTGTTTGAATAGTAAATAATAATTGCTCGATTGGATAAATTAAATCTATTTATATACATATGTATATAACAGAGATTTATATACGTACATATGTTTTAATTTATTTCAAATAATATGTAAGTGAATACATACATTTTATTGCGACAGTTATGACAGCAAATCTCTCTCACTCAGTTAAAAATAAAAACCAGATTGTGAGTTATGACCTTCTTGTCGCAAATGAGTGTTAGCTTTTATTTGTCGTATGATAAAGAAAACTGTGAACACTCTACATATTACATTTGCCTATTGATAACGTTTGTAAGTAAATACTAAACATTTACACACATTTAGTTATAACCCTTTTACACATCGATTTCCTGTAATCAATTGACTAATATTTGCATTTTAAATTTAAAATAAACAATTTGAAGATCATGAAAGCAGAACTGAAGTAAATGCGACTGTCACACAGATAAGATAAGCAAAGAAATGCATTTTCAAAACCTGACAAGACAAAAAAACATGTCAACACCTGTATTTCTATTACTATTGCAATTACTACTAATTTGAATTTATATAAGAATGTTTCAATAATTTGGCCATTAGTTAATTTCCAATCTTTAAACATACATAATGCGATTAATAATTGTTTAGTACATATATACAATTGTTTGCTAGATGTATGACAAATTTTCGCTCAAGTAGTTACAAGTGCAATTAAGTTGTTAAATTCAAGTTCCTTGCTCGGGTTCTAAGCGCCGAGAGGGGGATATTCTTAGTTTTTCAACGTTATAAACTACAACATGCACTGAAATGTGTTGCTTTCAGTTTTTTTCTTAATATATTTTTTTTTTAAATTTCAAGTGGAGTGAATAAATAAGTAAATGTTAGAAAATAGTAAATTTGTATAATTTTTTTTCCAAACAATTAATGTTTCTATTATCATACTACTAAAGAGTACTTGTCGTTCATAGTTTGTACCATAGACCATTTAAAAGTTTTTTTTTGTTTAACGATCTTATCAATTTATCGTCAACACTGTGACATACGAGAATTTTTAATGTGAAGATGATGAAAATGATGTTGTTTGCATGTCAAAAACAATTGCCGACAATAATAATGAATAAAAGGAAAAAGTTTTTTTTTTTTTTTTTTAGAAAAACAGAATTCAAATAAGTAACAGAAATGCAAAAATATTTATATTATTATAAGGGTTAGCAGTTGCTGAAAACTTTCACTGAATGGGAAGCATAGTTTATATTTAATTTACAATATATGTAAGAATATTTTTAGAATTAATAACATCTTAAACCTGGCTCAGTTGATATTTTGGAAAACATATTTTACATGGATGGTTCGAGAAACCCTAAAATTATTTCTTTAGCAAAAGAGATGCCGCCAATTGTCTTTGAATTTTGTTTTCAATATCAAAGGCGGTCAATTTGTTTTATTTTATTGTTTTCCTTATTAAATATTAGCATTGTTGTTGCAGTTATTTCTCATACATATTAAAGTTATTAAAATGATTGTTTAATATGGTAATTGTTTCCTGAGAATAATTATTAATTTGTTTAATTTTTCTAATTCTTTTTTTTTTTATCAACATGTTTGTTTAATTAACATATCACATGCCCGTCAGCATTTAGAGAGTTTATGTGGTTTTCAAAAAATAACTATTTTATTGACATCGAAAATTGCGAGTTACGCACTATTAGTATCATTGTAATGGTAAATAATTGTAGAAATCTCATGATTCATCTAATTATTTCGGTTCTTCTGTTTAAATTTTGAATTTGAAGAATGTATATGCCACAAAATGTAACAATTGTCACAGGATTTCAATAAAAATTATAAATAATTCTATATTTTTAATTTTAAACCTCTATAATTTTGATAACAATCATTCATAATAAAAATCTATTCTTTCTTTTAAAAACCTTACTGAACTTAAAATTGCTCTTCCAAAAAATGGAAAACAAATTAAATAATCAGATATTCTTCGGAAAATGGAATAATTCTATAACTTTCTATATAAGTATGTATGTATGTATGTATGTATGTATGTATGTATGTATGTATGTATGTATGTATGTATGTATGTATGTATGTATGTATGTATGTATGTATGTATGTATATATTAGTGATGGCAAATTCTACTACGTTCCATTACTCAATACTATTCAATACTTTTCATTTGGGTCCTCAATACTACTCGATACTTTTAACGGATTTTTTGAAATTGTAACGCATAGTCTTTAAGTAGTTTCTTCAAAAAATAAAAATAGATCTTCAACTATTATTGGTTTCAAAAATAAATGTAAAGCTAACTTTTAATTCAACGTTAACAACAACTTAAGAAATAATTAAAATAAATTCTTTGGAAAATTAATGTTTGGTTTTGATTAAAGAATTGAAAAACTTGCTTAAAAATACAACTCAGAAAGTATCGAGTAACTACTTTTGAGTATTGAGTATCCAAAAAAAATGGCAAATACTCGATACTCGGTACCCATTACTCAATGCTTTGCCACCACTAGTATATATAGATGGGTATAATCTTTAAAAATATGTTACTAATTATTCGTTATTTAGATCGTTATGGAAACTTTGAGAATGCAGGTGCCAAATTACCGCATTCGATATCGAGTTAAATTGATCGTAATTTTCTTATTTGAGATTATGGCATTCGATATCGAGCCACAAGTACATTTTATCATAATTTCGATATCGAAATCATTTTTCGATACGATAGCTCATTCGATTACGAATGCGGTAATTTGGCCCCAGGTTTACTGCTATGAAATCTTTCGAAACATTGAAATGTGTCCCATAAAGTTTGCGAATGCACAACATAAATCCATTATATCCATAATACAAGGAGTGATACAATTAATTATGTTCAGTAAAAATGTGAGTCTTTACACAAAAGTGCCAGTCGATTACAAAATTGAGCTAGGTTTGTTGCTGGATTCCATGAATGATTTCGAAAGCTTAATATCAGGAATTTTTTTGTACGAATTCAAGATTTCAATGAAATAGAATAGAAATGCAATGAAATGGTCATCTCAACAACGACATGTAATGACATTTTTTTCATATTCAGTTCCATCAAATTAACAATGCACCATTTGAATCAACATTCCCATCCGTTTTGGGCTATTTAAATAAAGTGACTGTACTTGATTTATTCGTTTAAAGTGTGCCAATCAATATTGGATAATAATAGATTCAACATTTGGAAATTATTTGGACATCACTAGAAACCTTGGATATTTCTGGAATTGTTGTGGTTATTTGGAGAGTTCGATGACGGTAAACACCAGAGATTTGTTCCTCCTACATTAATACTAAATCGAACATTCTATTGCTTCAATATGATCTATGAGGTTGTTCGAATATTAAAGATTTTTGGAAATCTTCTTCTTCTATATATATAAAAATGAATGTATGTATGTAACGTATGGACTCCAAAACGGCTGAGCCGATTTTGATGAAATTTTCACAGCATGTTATGGTGACTCTGGAAGGAATAAAATTAAAATCGCCATATTTTGGGAATTTTTGACATACGTCAATGATATGTGGTACATATGGTATTGGCATAATTAGGAATACGTACCAGGAGAAAAGTGGGTGGAACCACGCCCCTTTTTAGTTAAATTAAAAACCGTAATATAGTCTTAAATACTGGACCGGACGTCATTAAATTTTCACAATAGGATATTCTTACGAAATAATAATTTCTTGACTATGTAAGTGGATAAAGGGGCATGGCTTCGCCCACTGAAATGCATCGCTCATATGACGCGCTTCAGTATCCTATTAATTTTCCATACATTGAAATGCGTTAAATCAATCAAGAAACCCGTAAGATGTGCCAGGCTTTCCACCACATCTGCTACAACTTAAAATTGGAGTGCAAATTTTTTTTTACTGCGTAATACCAATCATTACGGCTTTGCAATGGCACTCGACTTGCAGTAAAAAAAATGAGAAATAATTTAGTAAAAGCGACCATTATAGCAGGAAAATATAAAGGTACAGATGTACTTTTGCTACGCATTCCAATGCTACCAACAGATTTACCATTTGATTTTAAACAATTTCAGTTTCCTGTTCGGTTAGCGTTTGCGATGACTGTTAACAAATCTCAAGGTTAATATCCCGTGTATATGTGTATGCTCCTGATGGGCAAACTAAACCTAAAGCATTGCAATAAACACATTAAAATTAAATAAATAAATGTTTGTAAATATATAAATACGTTTTATTTTTTATAACGAAGCTCACCGGGTTTAGCTAGTTTACAATATTAACCTGAAAATCATCTTCAAATTACCCATTAGACATTCCACAAACCTACTTTTCAAGGACATATGTTGGCCAATTATGCCTATACAAAACTTTGAATCATATTGGTTACCATACAATCAGTTTTCAACAAAATCAAATATCATTTAACACAAGGAATCAGTTGAATTTAAGAATGCCAAGGTGCCGTACTGAAACATCAAAACAGCGTATTGAGTATATGGGAATTTTATTAAAAACTCTAAATAGAATATCGAAATTTAAATCTAACTTAAAAGAATATTTACTTCAAAATCTTGTATATACTTATTATTTTTAGCTTTAAAGTTTTTATTTATATTATACATTCATATAGGCTTAAAACTTGCCAGCGCAGCCTCAATAATGTCAAATGGCGCTGAGGCGATATATGTATATTAGAATAATTGTAAAATGAATTTATAAAATAAATATTACAAAAAAAAAAAAAAAAGTTTTATTTTATTTTTGATTAACTCATGGTTCTTGCAGGACTTTACATACAGCTCTCGCGATAGTGGATATTTGAAGTATGAGTTTCCTAATCTCTCAAATTGGGTATTTGCGATGATCGACAAGTTCTTCCGACTAGAACTTTAAAAGATACGGCTCTCTGTGAATAAATCATAAAGTTCTCAAAGAAAATATCTCAATGTCGCCAGGTTAAATAACCAATATAATCATCAAAAAGTAATGATTTTAAAACATGTAGGACTACAAAATCCAGAAACTTTTTACCATAAAATTTGTGTGCCAGGAGGAAAATTAGTACAATCTTAAATATTATTTTTTTTAGAAAAGGAATTAATAATTCTTAACCAAAAAAACTTAAACAGTAATTTAAATATTAGAATATGATATGGTTAGACAAATGATTAAAACGAATTCGTAAATGCTTTCAGTTTCTGCAAGAGAAGAACCTCGGAAGTATGAAATTTGCTTGAGTTTTTACAACAATAAAAATAATTTTTTTTACCCCGCTTTAAGAAACTGTTGGTCAATAAACTGTTTTCCATTGCTTATAAAAAGTACAAATCAAAAATATTTTTTATACAAAAGCAAAACTAAAAGAAGTTTTCTATTACCTACGGCAAATTGGCAATGCTAAGCAGCCAACACTTATTGTTAAATACCTAAAATCTAATCCATCTTCAACTTATTTTTCCCACTGCCAAGTAAATAAAGTTTAGTTAAAATCACTTGTAATGAGAGACGTTAAAATGTTTTACTATTTTGACATGTCTGTCAGACGCTGTCAGACATATTGGCGTTAAAATTCACACGTTCAAATAGCAACAGCTACCACAGCAACTACAAGCACTACAATAAATATAAAATCAACATTACTGAGTGACTAGAACTGAATGGGGGCAAAGACTGCAAACGCACCCAAACGATAAAACGATGGTGTTGATGACAATCCAACAAAGCCAATTTCTACTTAGCGAGATCTATGTATGTAGAAAAAAGTAATCGCCAAACCACACCATACTTAATAAAGAGGGTTAACAAAAGAAGAAAAGGGTTTAAATAACGACGTTAGTGTAGACATCGTCAGTGGCTTTTAAAAAGCAGCGTAATACATAAAAGCAAAAATCTAAAAATCTAAAAAAAAAAAAAAATAAAGACGCGTACGTACGCTTTGACGTTGGTCGTTTCTGTATTTGTTGTTTTTAGTTGTTCATCGTATTCTTCTTCTTCTTCTTCTGTGGCTTGTTGATGTGAAGTGATTTAATTTAATTGTTTGTTTGAAAATAATTGAAGGAACGCGCGCGTTCTTGTCTTTATTTTTTCTTCAATATTTCTGCCACAGCCACAGCCACTGCCACCACACAATTTAGCCGCAAGTAATATTTAGTTAACGCCGCGTAAAAACTACTCACTCACACTCTTACACACTTACTCATCACCAGCTATACAATATAGAATACAATATAAAATTCATACTTGTTGCCTCACTATGGCTGATTATGGTCTTGTTGCAAGTTGCAACTAAATGGCGGTAAATTTTTAAACTGTGTGAACTTTTACGCGTACTTTTTTTTGCAGTTTTTCTACTACATATACATTTTTTGCTTTAAAGCCAATTGTTTCGCTTGGTTAATTTTTTTTCGCTGCAGTTGGGGTGTTAAAATCGACACAATCGATATGGCTCAATATTTTATTTTGTTTGTAAATTTATGGGTACGAGACACGCTTTTTGATTGACTTCCGACAAACGACTGATGGAGCAAAAAAATCATTCGCTGTGTGCGGACAATGAAAGAAACAATTTAAAAGAAATTACGTGTAGCCATTAAACAAGAGCATCTTTTTTGAACTCCTTCCTCTTTCTTTGGCTTCGCTTTAAATTTTTTCAGTCCTTTTTGTGTAACATAAACCTCAAACTTTTTTCGCCATTACCTCCCTCCAAACATGCTCTGTTTTTTATCAGCGTTGTACGCACGTTTAAAATTTACCTCGCCATCATTTCAACTCCCACCCAACCCAGCCTCTCTAAGGCACTTTTCCTATTTTTTTTTGTTTTTTGTTTTTTTGCACAATGGATTTTGTTGTCGTTGTTTCTGCTCATAAAATTTCAATCGTTTTCATTTGATTTTTTATTTTACTTTAAAATATTCTCCCGCTTTGTTGTTGTGAGAAGGGCTTTTGGGGTTTTTTGTATTGTTATTTGGGAGCCAAACTGTTGTAGGAGAAGGTTGTAGTGGGATTGTTAATGTTGTTGTTATTTTGTCACTGCTGTAAGCTGAGGGTTGAATTTTATTTTATGGGTTGTTACTTCTGCACAATGGATCAAACAAAGTGTGTTTGTTCCCTACTTTTACAAAGATTCCCAGGCACAGTGAAAAACTGCTATTCCTAATTTAAAGTAGAAAATACCCAATACATACTCAATATCTCACTTTTTATAAATAATGAATTTCAATGGAAAAAAAAATAAAAATTACAAATTAGTTTGTTAGTGATATAGTTATATTCTGGATCCAACAGTTTGTATGAAAATGGTGGTGCAATAAGACTGGAGTTTCAAAGCTTTTAGGCTTTCTGTAACTCTGCCCATATAAAAATTTACATTTTAACAGATTTAAAGTAATTAGAATAGTGTTATTTTACTTGTCACAAGACTAAAACGTTTTTAAACAATTGGCTTTTATTTTCTGCAGAAAACCTGCATGGTTGAGCATCCCGATTTTTTGATATTTAAGTTTCGTTGGCATTCCTGATACTCATATTGTGTGGGTATGAGCAGAACGGTGTTTGTGTTTTTCTGTACGTTGGTACTGAATATATACAAAGTACATTGTATTTACGAGTACACTTTAGTTTCCACAAACTTTAAAACTTAAATATAAAATTTATTAAATCTGTTCAATATTGAAAAATTTATAAAAAACGTAATAAATTAGTAAATAATATTCAATATTTGTAGCCCGTATTTAGGTCAAAGTTTCTTTGGTGGCAATTTGTTGGAGAACTTTACTCGCAACGAACTGAATTGGAATACAAATTCAGTGCATTTTTTAATAATTATTCTTTAACTAAATCGATTTAATAATCTCAAAATTGTTAATAATGGCAAATTTTCAAAGGCAACTAAAAACGGAAACAGTAGGAATCGTTATTGCTTTTATAATGCTTTCATTCGAGTTTCTCACAATATTTAGCTTCCAAAAGTGTTGAAAACTTAGTAAACGAAGGCAAAAAACTGCATACTGCTACCGGGAGGTACTAAATCCTGGTAAAAAAACTTTTAAAGCAATAGACATACCAAATTTATAATTTAACTAATAATTCACCAACAAATAACTTTTACATATACCAAAAATAAAAAAAATATTTTCAGGTAAAGTTAAATTGTACAATACTGTGACGGATCCGGCGGTGGCGGGTTCTAAACTTTGGAAATGATATAGACAAGTTTAAAAACTTATGTATGTAAATGCCTAATAAACAAGTACATACATGGTTTCATAAATATCAAATTATAAACAACTCATTCATAGACTACTTGTAAGTAATGCAGACGGTATTTAGTATTCACCAAAAAACATGCTATTCACTGCAAGTAATTAGATTGAACTGTCGTGGAACTAAGAGCGTAACTGGTTCGTGGGGGACCGGTTAATGTTTAATATAAGAGGGAAAATAACATCTAGTTTTTTTTAATAATTTGTTTGCTAAAATTACTTGTATATGCTTAAAAAAATTCGTTTAATGAAACCATTTTTTTAAGCTAAAAACGCAATTCGGTATAAAAATACTTTAATTTTATTTTTTATCAGAATTTCAAGGTAAACGTACATAGATCATCCAATTTATATATTATGACACTGATAGTTGTGAGAGATATTTTCAAAACGTCAAAAACACATTTAGTCTGTTGTTAAATATTTCATTTAAATAATGTTAAATTTTTTATTAAATAATTTTTAAGCTTGAGGTCACTTTTTGTTTTTAATAAAAAATTTTTTATTTTTTTATATAAATTACTCGATATTTCGATTTCCTTTGGAAATCTTCTTCAAGAGTATATTTAAAAAATTACAAATTTTCTATGTGTATCAAAATATCGAGTAATTTATATATAAAAATAAAAAATCATTTATAAAAAAAAACAAAAAGTGACCTCAAGCTTAAAAATTATTTAATAAAAAATCATACAAAAAGGTCGAAGAAAATAGAATAAAATTATTTATTAATGTTAAACTTTAAATATTAAAATTAAATAAGGTCCTGATTCCGAAACACGTCCGAATAACAACTTTTATATTTTTGTTTTTTTATGAAAAACTCTAAAAACTTAGACATTTTCATATAAAAAATTGAAAATTGTTTTTCGTTTAAGTTAAGCGAAGAATGTGAACGAAGGGACAGAAGTTCATAACTCAATTCCCTCAAATTGATTGTTAACAAACATCTCTTGACTTGACAATATGCTGAACAAATTTAAAATAAAAATAACTGATTTATAGAACAATTTTGGCTAAAGCCGATATATGTTTAATATAATTCTCTTGATTGTTAATTTTTTAATAACAGAATTACACTTAATACATTAAATTCTTTAAATGTTTTTAACGCATTATTAGTTAACATCGTATTTTCTGTAAGAAATTGGTACATAATTATGAAATGAACCAAAGTTTGTTAATGGTTTGTTTTTAAATATTTAACTTACACTTTTAATTTTTTATAATTTTTAATTTAATTTTTTTCACCACTTTTTACCGACGGGTTTTTGTAGTACGTCAAAACGTATTTGTTTTTTTTTAATAATTCATATATATGTCAAAAATTACATTTCATTAACACTCACTCACTCACGCACTTATTGTATGTTACGCACATTTCGGAAGAAAATTCTTGGCTCAAAAATCCCACGAAAACAACTACAACGAACGCCAAAGAAAGCAACAACAACACACGTCTTGATGAACAACAATAAAAAGCTAGGACTTATTATTGCAAGCAATTTTTCGGTTGTGGCAGTAAAAAATTAAAAGAAAGAAAAAAAAAAACCCCAAGAAAATGCAAAGAAAAAGAATAGAAGGAGGAATGTTATAGAATTTGAACAAAAAGCAATACAGTCGGAGAATTGAGTTGCAGTGTAAAGACAAAGATTGGCAACAGATGACGACGGCAATAATGATGTTGTTTGTAGATGATTTTGTGATGACCATGTCGCCTTGGAAAACAATAAAGCAATTTGTTGCAATTCGCAAAAAAAAAGAAAGGAAAATTAAACCACATAACAATTGCAACACTCGTATACAAATAAAAGAGAGCTTGACACTATCAATTTAAATACGAGTAAGAGAATACAATCCACTGGCTCTCTTGTTGTAGTTAATATTGTCACTTCTTTAAGTTTTGTGGTTTGATAGCAAAACTTAAAAACAAAAACAAGAGAGGGGCATTACAGTATCAATAAATACCACAACAGCTTACATGTGCCCCACTGTATTTGCGTGTTTATGTGTGTGTGTGTGTGAAACTTGCATTCAAAAATTATACGAGTGTATTGTATGTATTCGATGTTGCTCCAATGATGCAGAGCGCACTATTTTGCAGCCAATCAGCGTAGGATTGTATCCAAACTTCTCGCACACAAACATTTGCAACTACAGCCTCACTCACAGTTTGTAAGCTGATCTGATTCAGAGCGCATGTCTCCACCAGAAAACACTCTTGTTTACACTTCACATTCATATTCAACGGTGGGAGCTAATGGAGCCCATCGTTACACTATTGCTCCCATACTTTCATGGAGCTCTCTCCCATTCTCTGTCAGTGTTTTGTCTTGTTATTATTCTCATTATATTCTCTTTGGTTTATTGTTGTTTTATGTTTTTGTGAGTTTTATTTAGATTTTATTTTTGGATGCTGTTGTGGAATTGTTTGGTGGAGTTTTACCTTTTTTGTCCTTTTTCGACATTTTCTATTTTTGTGTACTTAAATTAAAGTTTTTGTTAATTTCTTTTTTCTTTCATTAAGTGTTTGAAGGCAGAGCTTCTAAATAGTCAAATCATTTTTGGCAAATGTTTTCAATAATTATAAGATGCGCTTATGACTATATTTTTAGCTATGGAAAGGAAACTAATATAACTTTTAAATTAAATGCCAGAAAAACTGTAGCAGTTCTTCGACTACCCAGCAAAAACGTGCATTTGGAAGTATGTAATGCGTTAAAATGCTACTACAAATGCAAATAGGCAGTTAAATAAGTTATTACTCTGACCACTGTAATAACTTATTTATTGTATGGTCATACAGAAAATGGAAATATCAGATTAGCTAATTTGGTATAGCAGCTTCAATAGTTTTTGTTTGAAATTGTAACCTTTGCAATTGTAAGTGTTGCACAAACTTTACAGATCTTGTACCCCTTCCCACCAATATAAACACATATCAATTCTTTTGTTTGAAATGTTTACATTTGAAACTAATCTATTCTAAAGAACAGGTGGACGCAGAATTCCTCATTAGAATGGTTGTAGAACTAGTTCTTTCGTGATTAATTTGAGAGAAATATTTATTCATTATGGAACAACTCATATAAAATTTCTCAATAACTAAATATAACTCAATCTTTGATTTCTAAATCCAATAGAGTGGGTAAATAAACTAGGATATGTTGATGTTAAATTACATCGAACATTATGTTAAAGTTAAATCGATTTCTGCATAAGTTTAACTAATTAATGATTTAATTCCTTAATGACACTGATCAAACAAAATTTTATTTTGTCTAATTTCTCTTTCGTACGACTTCTTTCTTCATTCATTCCTCTGCAATTGACATTCGGTAAAGATTTTCTGCCGGTTATTTTTCTTTAATTTTCCTTTAGTATAGAGTTTTATTGTTTAATTTTCATTCTTGACTTTCCTCTACTCCATTTCCTTTTTACTCTTCTTCTTCGTCGTCTTATATACACACAAACACAATTAAAGTTGTAAGTTTCATTTGCGTGTATTTAAGTTTTAGTGCATTTTAGCGCTTCGTCTGCCAGCGACTCTTTAATTCATTGATTAGTACAATTTACACATACTGCGAGATACTCAACTCACAAATATCTTTTGTATGTTTTGGTTTTTGCATGCGTGTGTTTTTGCACGTTTTCATTGTACATACATGCATACATACATACATACATATGTGTGAATGTATTTGTTTATGCCTTTATGCGGTCGCTATTTTCACTTCATCTGTATGTCTTATTATTTTCATGTTGTAGCTGTTTTTGTTTTGATTTCATTCTTCCATCTTAACTAGAATAGTTGTTGTTTTTAAGTCTCGTGCTCTGGGAAAAAGTAAAAGAATTGCCCATACGCACTTGAGTATGAGTAACATGTACATGTATCTGTATGTACATATGTATGCATGTGGTTTTATTTATAAATGTTTTGTTTGTGTTGTCGGTATCTGTGCGTTACACTTGAGTATTTAAGCATTTTTAACAGTTAATCGATACAACATGTCTACCATACGCTCTTAAAGTTTGTCTAGTTCTTCTTTTCGCTCATTAAGCTTTAAGAATTTAAGACGACATCTTTAAGAAACAAAATTAGTTGAAACAATTTTGGTCTTTAATATTACTTCAGGTCTTCAGAGCAACATTATTTTGTTTATACCTACAATGTTTTATTATAAAATTTGAATGTTATATCTTTAAGTGTTTTTTTTTAAATATTGAAGGATACCTATAAAGTGGAGTGGTCAATATATAGTTATGTTGTTGAGTCATAAGTCATTAATCACACATCTTGATTTTTTCTTTCGATCATGTAAAGTTAAAAGCCTACGTAGATAAGCCAGCTGCTATTCAAAACTTGAAAGACAGCAGTATTCGGGTAATTCGCTAGATAGCGTTAGCAATGCTGGAAAGAAAAATTGGACCTTTCGAATCCACCACCTACAGCGTAGACGCAGCCAACATTTTAATGAAGTTATTTTGAAAACTTAAATGTCAAAATTTTTTATTTCACGCAATAACTAAACTTCCGTGTTTAAGTGTTTGATTTATAATTAAAAAAAAGTAAATGCATTATCAGAAAGTGAAAGAAAGTGTCCTTCCTGAGACATTAATACCAATACTGAGACATACAAACCAATTACTTGCTATCTTCTTAATTGCACTGCTACAGTTGGAACTTCTTTTCTCAGTGACAAATCGCAACCGGATCATGACAATTTAGGATCACTTACATTATAAGGTCAGAGTTCTATCGATCAAACCACATGTTTGTGTTGAAGGTCAGAAATCCTGATATCATGTCAGTAATATATAACATATAGTCAAACATTTGTCGATATCCTTCTGAGAATAACTTCTGACAATAGCGGACCTTTTACATTTCTCAGATTACCCTGATATAAATTCTGAAAAGATATCTGATGTTATTTGCTTAAAATTTGAAATTAAAGACGCAGTTGAAGATAAACGAATTAGATCTGATTTAATTCAATTGACATTAAATTTGATCCAAATAAACATGATTGTCAAAAACAAAATTCATCGACAGAAAGTGACTGTTTAAGGCGGATTTTGGATTGCTGGTTTCATTATTCTGACCCCGGTTTATTGGCTAATATAGGACTAAGGATGACTTATATTTCTGGTAATTAAAAACAACAGAACCGACAAGAAAGGAACAAGACCATCGTGAGAAAGAGACAGAAATTCTCAACAGAAACTGGAAATATTTGGTAGACAATATGCGTTGTTGTGTGCTAACTCATGCAACCTCATGGTGTTGGTGTAATTTATTTCCGATTTAATCAGCTTCAGTATAATTATTTTATATGGAAACACAGATGGAGATATGTAATATTAAGAACACATGTCCTGTAACACGAATTTGCCTTCAATTTCAAATACTTGGGGCGAAAATTTTCCATATTAAAATGTTATATTAGCGTTTTTCACTCAAAATGAACCAGACCCTTAAAGTTTATAAGAGTAGAAAAAATATATATTAAAATAGTATTTTTTAACTGAATTGTGAATTTTATTTTCTTCTAACCCAAATATACAGAAATTTTAATCCTCGTTTGTCGTGCACTTATCGACTGAATTATGTATGAATGAGTACTTTATTGAAAAACGATTTCATGTTTTATATTTATTTGTTAGGAGTAGTATTTTTTCTCAATTTTAATTTTCTTACTAAATTTCCAATTACAATATAAATATTTCAAATAGATTCTAAACACACACAAACTTTAACTCTCACTCACCCAACCCTAGTCAGCTAGTCAGGCAAAGAAATAAATAATAAGCTAAAAATTCAATAAAAACGATAAAAATTATTAAAAATGAAACAAAATGAAAATTGTTATTGAAGGATAAACCAAATACCGACTATGTATGTATATATATACAAAGTATGGATATTGTATGCAATAAAGCAACAGACAGACATATTTCCTTAGGACACAGAAACATATACAAACATTCTAACTTCTTGCTTTGCTTCCTTTAGTCCGTCATATGTGTGCTTTGAAGAAAATGAATTTAGAAGAATAAAAACGTTAAAACAAATGGTAGTGCTGCCTACATTTAAGGAGGTGCAATATACACCACGAAGCCAAAAGCACCAACAACCATCCCCCATTACTGCCCTACGTTATACATTATTTTATGTTCATAAATATTTAAAAATTAATTTCAAACTACCACCAGCTTTTATGAAATACTAGAAAATAAATGCCAATGAAGTGTGGAATATAATATGAATTTGTTTGCTTTTGTTGTTAAAGTCCTTAAAATGGAGAACAACACCAGCACGAGTAACAGCAGCAGGCTAAAGACCGTCATGTTGAATGTATAACAGTAAAAGTTCAGTTTAGAATATGTTTCAAACTTAAGTAGCAATTTTTCATTTTACGTTGTCTTTTTTTTTTGCTAAACAAAAGTGGAGGAAGACATACTCAACACATTTCGTTTGGTCTTAAGTATAATTTTAGTCATATAAAATATTTCATTTTTTCATCTCCGTTTACAAGTACTAGAAATATGTATTTTGCTGAAAAATGTGGCCTGGTTATATGCTGATAATGCCACCTCATATAAGAGGTCTGATCAAAAAATAACCGTTATTTTCAAATTTCGTGAGTTACGTATGTTCGATTTTTTCATTTTTTTTCTGTTATGTTGGTATGTCTGTTATATATGTACATATGTTGGTAATATCAGTCATTTTGGATTGCCAGTTTGTTTTTGACAGATAAAAAGGTTAGTCGTATTTTGGTGTGCTCTTCGATTTTTTACTATTCGAAAAAAAAAATGGATCAAAGAAACTGTAATAAGTTTTGTGTAAAAAATTAAATGCGCAAGGATATTTGAAATGTTGCGTGTGGCGTTTGGCAAGTCTACTACGAGCAGAATACAAGTTTAATTGCGGTTTAAGGAAGGCCGAGAAAATGTCAATGACGATGCTCGTCCTAGTTGCCCGAGCACGTCAACAACCGATGAAAACATTGAAGCAGTGAAAAACATGATTATGGATAATCGTCGAATCATTATCAGAGATGTTGCTGATGATGTTGGCATATCATTCGGCTCATGCCAAGCAATTTTTACGCATGTTTTAGACATGAAAAATGCGACAGCGAAGATTGTTCCAAAATTGCTAAATTTTGAGCAAAAACAACGTCGCATGGACATCGCTCAGGAGCTGTTGAACATCGTCAACGACGATCCAGATTTCCTCAAAAGCGTCATAACTGGTGACGAATCATGGGTGTATGGCTATGACATTGAAACCAAAGCCCAATCATCCCAATGGAAACATCCAGAAGAGCCAAGACCGCAAACAGGACGTCAAGGTCGGTCAAATGTGAAGGTTTTGCTCATTGTTTTCTTCGACTGCAATGGCGTGGTGCATCATGAATGCTTGCCACAAGGTCGTACGGTCAATAAGGAATACTACTTTGAAGTTGTGCGCCGTTTATGCAAAGCAATTCGTCAGAAACGCACAGAATTTTGAAAAAACTAATCATGGATTTTGCACCATGATAACGCACCAGCTCACACATCGATGCTTGTGCGTTATCATGTCTCAACCACCGTATTCAGCGAACTTGGCCCCCGCTGACTTTTTCCTCTTCCCAAAACTGAAGCAACCGATGAAAGGAAAGCGTTTTGATACGATTGATGAGATAAAAGAAAAATCGAAACAGGATCTGTTGGCGATAACAAAAAGCGCGTTTCAGAAGTGTTTCGAGGATTGGAAAAAACGCTGGCATAAGTGTATTATATCTGAGGGCGATTACTTTGAAGGGGACAAGATAGTTATTGATGAATATATAAATATTTTTTGAAAAAATTGAAAATAACGGTTATTTCTTGATCAGACCTCGTATCATTCAAGTTTTCCTCTACAATCGTCCACTGCACTCTCCTTACTTAGTTTGGTTGTGAATTTTCCATATAATCATCCTCATATGCAGGATGCACAGTCATGTTGCAAGTGTTCTTCCTTTCCCTAAAGATTATATGCAGAAACGGTTAAAATAAGGGCACTGCTGTATTGGAATGATCACACGATGGTCATAAAAAATAATAATAGTAATTCTATAATAAGCATTTTTAGAGCCGTTATTGGGGGTCCACTTGAAGTTATTTAACTTAAAAGGGCTTATCTTCAACTGCCTAAAAATTAAAAAAAAAAAACTTAAATCATTAATAATTTTGTAAATACATACTGTGTTATTAAATATAATGAGCTCAATCTGTGATCAAAGTTTTAGTATGAAAACTTAAATAATAACTTTGTAAATACTGCGTTTTTATTGAAAAAAAGCTAAATTTGTGATCATAGCAAAAATTTAATTTCAGTATGAAAAATCTAGAAACCTTAAATCGTTAATAACTTTGTAAATAAAGCGTTTTTAGGGAAAACAAATATCGATTTCATTTAGTTTAAAAATCAAAAAAAGTTAAATCGTTAATAACTTTGAAAATAGTGTATTTTTAAAGAAAATAAGCTCATACTGTGATCGCTAATATTTCATACCAAAAATCATATTTGTGAATGAAATATCAATTCTGCAATCGTTAATCGTTAAATTCATCTAGTTTTGCATCCATATATGTTTTGAAACACGTCGTGCTCATTCAATATTTCCATTTCCCAGGGATTGTTCTTAAAAGAGCTTCATCCAACTACCACATTAGAATCTTTCCACATTGAATGTGTGCATTCAAACATGTATGTACTTGCATATACATATTTTATATATGTATGTATACTACACATACACATGCCTGCCTGCATACACCTTTATTTGCACAACAACAACTACTACTATTTTTTTTCGTTGAGTCCCCATTTTATGCAACATTCTATGGTTTCATATTTTATATTCTTATGGTTATATTTTTACCATTTCATTTTTTTTTCAAACTCCACACTTGCTGCTCCTTGTTGGTGCCATTTACTTTGCCAGCATCATTTCCACAATATTTATTTGTAATAGCAACTGTGTGGCAGAGTTGAGTTTGAATTTTCTTCAGTTATACATACAAAACACAAATATACATACATACATATGCATATACTGTAGGGTATACAATTATGGAAAATATTAGATTACATAGTCTTAAAAATAATGGGAACATTTTTGGATCAATTCAGATTATTCATGTATCGTATTCGAGTATCTAAATATATTTTAATTTTTTAAAATTATTATTCTATTTCCAAGATAATCGTTAATTTATTAGTCGTTTCATTAAGTTAAAGTTCTGAAATTTCCATATACCCTAATACACATACATATGTATATTATACATACATACATATGTTTACAGTGTAACGCAGGCTGTGTTGCATACAGCAGGATATGAAAATTTTACCATAAATTTCTTTTACTTTTTTCCAGCGCAGTTGTTAAATCTCTCATGCAGCCAGCCACCGTTAACTATCATACCATTTTGTTGCAGACGTTTTGTTTGCATTGCACGAAGGTAGTATAATGGAGACACTTTGTTGGTTGTGTGTAGCAGCAAGAAGTTCGTTATGTGTACATACATAAGTAAGTGCAAGAGGCTGTGGGCTTGTGGAAAATTTTATACACATTATACTCGTACATATTAAAATTATTTTTATGTAAAAGTTTTTATTTTGTTTTTAAAAATTTTATGTATGAAATTGTACATGGAAAATGACAAAGGAGTTGAGAGACCTTCAATATAAAAGTATTTTTTTTTTATAAATGTATATGCACTGTTCATATTTAGAAGTAGTTTTTAGACTTTTGAATGAAGACTTATAATAGAGTTTATAGAAAGAGTATCAGTTCTTCAGTACTTCTTTATTGCAGTCATTCATTGCGTAAAAATAGTGAATTAGTTCAGAGTAAAATATTCCTTTTAGAGAACTTCACCGAAGTCGAGCACTTCATACAATAAGAAAATAATGCTATACAGAGGTGCTACAAGGCTAGTTCCCATGTCATTTAAAGATTGACCTTTATATATATATTTGGTTGAAAGATGTTTCTTTTTTCGATGAAACTGAGACAGCGTTTCTTGCAGTTTCTAGGATCAAGACCATATTCTACAGAATCTTCTCCATACGTTTGTTTGAAAAACACATTCTTCTCATTGCGCTTTCCTCTATTCTTTTCTAAAACATCTCCACTTTTGAACGGACCTCAATAAAAGCCCACTGTCAGTCAATATTCTTTTAATGGATAAATGGATACGCTGTGTTGGAAAGTGGTTATCATACAAGTTGTTTCTTACAACTTGCCATAATTTGCTCTTATTTTTTAGTTCATACGTTTTCTACTTAAAAAAATTCTACTTACATTAATTTATTCTGCCGTGAATAAATATTTATTCAATGAATTAATGTTGAAAGATGATTGCAATTTATGTACATGACGGAAACAGATACGTTTTGCCAACTGTAGTTCAGTTGACAAATATATATTAAGTTTTATTCTATCAATTGGTTTAAAAATAAGACACAACAAGTTCAATTTTGAGGCCACAAATTGGAAATTCGATTGGCAACAAATGTAGAACCTGTATCTGAAACCATCATATCATCGCGTGGAATATCCTTTGTAGATGCTACAAAGAGAGATTATAAATCGAATTAGGTGTGAAAATATATTTTTCAAAGTTAAAAACATGTACAAATTAAAAAATAAAGACTCCTAGTGATGCTGGAATTAAATAAGGGATTAATTCCCCCCCTCCCTCACAATACTTAACATAGAGGTTTTAAGTTAGCAAAGAAATATGATTTTAATTTAGCAAAAAAATTATATTAAATAATGGTATATAAATCATTATATTTGAAATAAACAGATTACTTTTAATTTGCATTCCTTTAATAACCATATTAAGAACCTGGCTAAATTGATTTATTGCAAATATGACAAAATAAACTCAACTTAACTACTACCTAATGCAATTTTTTTGCCAACCAATCATACTGTCAAGCTAAATCAACTTTTACTCCCAAGATTTTGCAATTACTGATCGAATAGGAACGCTTAAATTCAATTAACTGTACAATAGGAAAGCAAGTAACTCACCTACTTACCAGCACCATATTCCAATTTAATATGTATTAACATTTTTGTGTGTGTGTTTGTGTTTTTTTTTTTTAATGGAAAATGCTTTTTCTGATATGAAAAGTTTTCATAAATTTTTAAAATATTAAAAGGATGGAAAATTATTTCCATCTCGTTCAGTTTTATGGCAGCTAAAGTCATATTGGTCTCTTTCTTGCAGCAGCAGCTGCTTTTCCATACAGTTTTTGAATGAAAGTCATTGAAAATCATAATACAAGTACATAGAAGCAGAAATTTATACATATGTACACACATACTTGTATATACTTATATGTAGATAGGGTATTTTAATAAGAGGTACCTTACTAAGATGGACAATAATAAATTATAGTGAATGTCATAGTGTCAGAATGTTTATAAGCAAGGTGTCATAATGACCATAGATAAAAATGGGTCATGCTATGTACACAGTACCCCGATTAAATATCCCACGCTTAATTGCCTTTTTCGTTTATTTACCTCGCCACGTTTTAATAACTTTCGCTTAAATACCCAATTCGGGTAATAACCTCAACAAAAATTGTTCCATCACTGACATTTTCGTTAGTTTAACTTCGTTTATTTACCCAAGGTACCTTTTTGTACAATTTTGTAAGAATTTCATTCAGGCATTGTTTTCATTTATTATATTTATTAGTGGTAAAATTATAGAAACATAAGTTTTCAAAAAAAAGTGGTGAATTTCATAAAATTTTAAGTGTTTTTAATGAAATGGCTCCCAAGAAAATATCTTTATTTACAAAGCGAAAGCCTTTATTGATCTCTAAAAGAAAACAAGGAAAAACAAAACCCCAAATAGCTGCAGAATTTAATTGTAATGTTTCATGGCCCCTAAAATAGCTATTCTGATAATTAGCTTCTTAAATACAAGTACCCAAACATTTTTGATTTTTTAGTGAGGTATTTAAAAAGGGTATAGCCAATGTATATAGAAATACATTATGTAGATTAACCGGTGTTTGCTTTATATAGGATTTAAAAACTGGATAAGATTCTACAGAATTGTTAGAATCTTATCAAAACCAGAGCTAGTATTGTCATATTCTTCTTAAATACATGTGATATAATCATGGCCATTGTGTCACTAAAGGTTACTACTTCATCGTTATTATAATTTCCAAAAAATAACACTTTTTCTCCAAACACTTTGTCCCCTACATGTACTCGTATGCAACATTTTACAATGCAAAAGTCATTTGTGGGTAGAAAATGTAAAAATAAATACAGAGTAAACAGCAAAAAAAAAAAAAAAAACAAGTAAGAAAAGAAACTTCTGTGTTCAAGAAAAAATGGAAAATTTTATTTTATATTTTCTTTTTCAACTTGAGCATAATATGAAAATATATGCGAACTTGTACCACAATCTATATGTAACAATTTATGGCAGGAGTTTAAAAATAAAAAGAACAAATAAACTAAAATAAAGTAAGAGCAAATATGAACTGGAAAGAGCAGGGAGCAAAATCTTGATAGGGAGGATTTAAAATGAAAACTTTATTCAGATGTGCGCCTGGGGTGGTAAAAATATGTTAAGTAAATAGGTATGGTGTATATGTACATACATACATACATATGTATGTATATGAAAAATGAAAAGTCACAAATACTGAAAAGAAATACATAATATAATAATGAAAATAAAATTCAATTTTGTGAGACTGTGAACAGTAGTTTTGAGGGTTTTGAAAATGTTGAAGTAAAAGTCTGGATATGCAACCAATAAATAGAATGAGGGGTAAACTTGAAAATATAGTTTAATGTTAATAAACATTTTATTTTGTACTTACATATTGCTAATTACATTTTATATTACAGTACTTGCCTACACATAGCACTGTCCTTTTCAGTTTGGTTTGTGTTTGTGTTTGTAAGTGTTAAAGTACTTGTGTGTGCATGATTCTTTTTTTATTCGTCTCTATATTTACATTTGACTTTTGTTGTAAAAAACTAAAGGACGAAATATGTCTCTAAAGAAATTTTGTGGGTGTTTTAGGTGGGCTGCCTTATAAACATACGTAAATAGTAACACAGTAAATATGCTGCTTACGGGTCTCCGGGGTCTTATAAATAACGATGAAGATGGCCAAAACCATCTAAAGTCCATAGACTATTAAACAATGTATGTAGATATTTATATGTACATACATATGCAGAGTACAATGCATTAGGCTCCTTTTCACTTTTCCTAATTTTCTAAGGATTGCAAAAGGAGTTTGTTATTGTATAGTTCGATGAAAAGAAAAGCAGCAAGTGAAAAAAGGGCCCAAATATAATATAAAATAAAAAATTATGTGTTAAAACCATTTTGCCATTCATTTTCAGTTTTTTTTTGTTACATGTCCTTTTTCACATATTCTTGTAATAAATGTGAGAGTATTGCGTCCATATGCTGTTTAGGTCCTTAGATGTGAGCCAGGTCTGTGTGTTTTTGTTTTTTTTTTTTACGTTTACTGTATAAAAAAGCCTGTTCTTTTTTAGCAATTTTCATAAGTATGCTTGTATGTGTATTGTCCAATATTTACTATTACCATTTCCATAATCAAATCTTTTCCAACACCATTTATTCTTCTTTTCCTTTTCTGGTTTTTTAGCCTCCTCATTTCCTGTACATCTCTGCTAAGTATGTAATATGTTGGTATATATACATACATACATACATACATACTATATAGCATTTGATATAGTATATGTATGTATGTAAAAAGCTTATCTCTCCTTTGAAATCTATTTTGATTTGCAAAATGTAAAGTTCTTTTTTTATTCTTTTGTTCATACAACATATTTTGCTTAAAAAAAGGCAAAATGAAAACTCTTTCTTCGTTTCTTCTTTCTATTCCAGCAATTGTGTGTGTGCAGTGTGTTGTGCGGCTGGTGGGAGTGTGATAAGGAGCTGACACTCTAGAGCCCACGTTTAACAGCAGAGGCACTTGTTTTTCATTTTTTATTTATGTGTTTAGTTGTGAGTGTGTTTTTTTCTTATAACAATGTGTTTTTTATTGTAATATTCTATTATGTATGAGAGTGAGTGAGTTCTTGCTGGGGAGTTTGCATAAAAGGGGGGATTTCTTTAGGACACATGCGCTCGAAATTGTCCAATAAAAATACATGATTTTCTGTGCGCTTTTGCTTTTATCTGCAAATTTTTCATAAAAACTTTAAATAAATGAAAATTTAAATGGGCGATTTATACAACAATGAGAGAGTGAGATTAAAAGATTTTTAGTATGAAGTAAAGAAGTCTTTTTCAAACAAACAATTATAGTCTGTCCTTAAGAATTTGGTTGTCACCATTTTAACGAAATTTTTTTTTTAATAAATCTCTCCAAGAACCACAGATTAAATACAAATAATGTAAATCTGCTATAATTAACTGCTAAATGTATTTTGAATGTTTTTTTTCCTTGCTAACATATTTTAATATTTAATAAATTTTGTGGTTTAATTAAAACTAGATTTTATAATAATATTAAATCTTACGAATTTTAAATGGCTTTGGTATACAAAATCATAATGTTCATGTATCATAATGACAATGGCTCATGGTATCTACTTATATAGAGAAACATTTATTTAGAGTAATCAGAGTTAATATCAGAGATGCCAACTATTCAATGGCAAAACGTGCCGACCCGACCGAGCAGTCAAAAAGAGCTAAAAAGTGCTATATTTAATAATCAAAGATTATTCTGTTTTAAATCCATTTATTATTCATTTTTGTATTTCAAACTCATTTATATTGAACAAATTAAATTTACATATTAATGTTTAATAAAATTATTATTTACAAATTGTACACAAATATTTACATCACAATATGTATCATTTCAATAAGTAGAATTAAAAATATGAACATTAATTTTCAAAAAGTGTTAAATTTTCTTCATCTTTTGGCCATGTTTTATATAATATTTTGAACTTATTTTTACAAGCACACTTGCTGGCAAATCGTAACTTGAACAGCATGCGCTACACCTTTGTAAGCCATATTTTATAGACATAAATTAAGCTAATTTTATTCTTGTAAAAATTCATAGCACTCAAACTCTCAATGCTCTCTCTACTTCAGCATTGGAGTATGGATATGATAATAATTTTAAGACAAACAATGACATTTTTTGAAAGGGATTCTCATTAACCGAATTCTTGAATTGATGCACCTCGATCCAAAATTGATCGGCTCTATCTAAATTTTTCCACTGGTATAATCTTAATGAAATTTCCAGTTCTTCAACTTCTTTAACATCATCTTTAAATTCTTTTATTACATTTAAAGTATTTTCTGGTTTGCAAAAAAAAAAAAAACATTTTTTACGCTAAATGCCGAAATTTTTTCTAACAATTTAAAATTTGTTAGAAGTTTTGCCCTAATTTCATAAATGAGACTTTTTACGAACTGTATTAAATTCTGTTTATCGGATTCACTTATATGAGAATCATCATATATATATATAGATATTTGCAAAAAACATCTATGCAAAAAACATTGTTGCAAAAAATGTGTACAAATATTATCTTTATAATGAACCTAAGATGAAAAAAGAGGCTAGAAACAGGAGTATTTACTGAAAGATGCAAAAAGTGTTCAACGTGCCAATATCATGTTTGAAAAGAGCCCGTATTAGGTCTTTTTTTTTTAAGAGCTAACGAAAAATATTACGTGTCAGGTATTATTAAAAAGAGTTAAATCTAGTCCCAAAATAGCCAAGTTGGCATCACTGGTTAATAAAGGGTTTTCCAATAAGGACTTGACAACTTTTTTTTTAAATAAAACGCAAACCGTTTGAGATATTTCCAAAACTTTATTACCGACTTGAAATACATTCAAAACATTTATGAATGGAACTCGACTTCGTTCATATGGGCACCGCGGCCACGTCGACAGTGGTCGATTCGTTGGACCCAATTTTGGATGACTCGGTCACACATTTCGGCCGGAATGGCCGCTATTTCGCGTTCAATGTTGGCTCTAAGTTCTTCCAACGTTGTCGGCTTGTTGGCATAGACCAATGATTTGACGTAGCCCCAAAGAAAAAAATCTAGAGGCGTTAAATCGCAAGAACGAGGCGGCCAATTGACTGGTCCATTTCTTGAGATAACACGCTCGTCAAACTTACTCTTCAGTAAATCGATTGTAACGTGTGCTGTGTGGCTTGTGGCACCGTCTTGTTGAAACCACATGTCATCCAAGTCCATGTGTTCCAATTCGGGCCAAAAATAATCGCTAATCATTGCGCGATAACGATCGCCATTCACAGTAACGTGACGATCGTTATTGTCGACGAAAAAATATGGCCCAATGACGCCGCCGGCATGCAAAGCGCACCAAACAGTAATTTTTTGTGGATGAAGTGGTGATTCGTGAAGCACATGTGGATTTTCAGCAGACCAATAACGCATATTTTGCTTATTGACGAACCCATTGAGCCAAAAATGAGCTTCGTCACTGAAGATGATTTTGCGATGAAATTCATCATCTTGGTGCATCTTCTCCAGAGCCCAATCGGAGAACGTACGTCGACTCAAATGGTCCATCGGCTTCAATTCTTGAGTCAGCTTAATCTTGTATGGGTGTAAACCCAGATCCTTACGCAAAATTCGCCATAAAGTGGTCTTGGGGATGCCCAGTTCTTGAGAACGCCGCGGAATCGACTGATTTGAATCGTTTGCTACGGACGCCTGAACGGCAGCGATATTTTCGGAACTTCGACCAGGCCGTTGTCTCACTGGCACGACAGCATCACACAATGAATATGTAGACTCAAATTTTTGCACTAAACTTGTTATTGCTTGTCTACTAGGGCGATAATTACGACCGAAAATTGGAGTTAACGCTCTTAAAGTTGCGGTCACCGACTCCGAATTTCGGTAGTACATTTTTATAATTTCCAAACGTTGTTCCTTCGTGTACTTTACCATAACGAAAATGTTAAGTTTACTGAAAAAAAAGAAAGCAACAATTAGATGATCAGTGAAATAGTGCGTTCACAATTTAAATTCAGAGTTGTCAAGTAGCTATTGGAAAACCCGTTATTATGCCGGATTTAAAAACTGAATTTTTTAAATTAAAATCCACTCCAAACCACACAAGTATTCTAGTATTCAACTTAATTACATGTAACATAACCATGAACATTATAACACTTTGAGGTCCAAGAATATAACCACATTATAATTATAATTTCGAAAATAGTAGTCTTTCTTCTAACACTTTGCTCTTTGCAAAAACCATTAGATGGGTAGAATTCTGAAACAGGATTAAAAATATATTCAAAATCTTGTCTAGAAAAATATAGTTCACAATGGTATTCTTCGAGTTATTAATTAAAAAAAATGAACTCAAGCCAAATGAAAAATTTTCTCTAATAATAAATATAAAAATTTCAAACATAGTATTCTGTAAAAATTAATCTTCAACAATTTTGAAACTTACTTCACATGTGTTACTATCAAACTTCGAAAACAATCTAAAACTTAAGAAATTAGGTATCATCTCACTTAATTTCGAATTACATACATATGTACACCAATACCCCGGTTTGCGTCGTTTTTGCTTCAGTTTGCGTCGCATTGCTTCGAAGTTGCATCGTTAGTGCTTCGATTTGCGTCGTTAATAAATGTTTGTATGTACAAAGCAAAAATAGAAAATGGGGATTTCCCGTCGAAGTCGAATGCAAATTTGTATGTGAAAATTGTCTACAAGTTTTAATCTTAATATTTTTGTGTTTTTCATGTGTTTTTCATGAATTGTTATTTTTTTTTTTCTTTAATAAAAACTATTATTACACAAATAATAATAAAAAGTTGGTATTTGCTATTGAAAAATCAATTCTTTTTGACTAGAATTATGAGTCTCGGAACGAATTAAATGAAAATTAATACAAATGTATGGAAAACTGTGATTCGGTTTGCGTCGTGTCAGTTTGCGTCTCGTTTTTCTGGTCCCAATTAGCGACGATAACCGGGGTATTAGTGCATGTATATTTAAAATATACTAAAGTTCTAATGAAATTTGAGCTTGAATTTCCTATTTTATTAATTTTAATTACAAATGAAGATAAGTTTAAATTTTTGGCATATCTGTAGTCAGAATTTATTTATGTATTTTGAAACTAAATTTAAAGTGTGTGAATTATTGAACTTTATTTTTTCCTTCTCTTTTATTTTAGTTTCAAGGAATATTTTTATATATCTTAAATTAACAATTTATAAAAATACTTAGACCAGTTTCAATTACTTTCGCTTTCCATTACTATGTAGAAAGCTTAAAACAAAATTCTGAAATAAGTTTTTATTTGAGTGCTCTATTTATATAAAACTCAAGCTATTTTAAATATGCTTCAAAAATATACATCAAAACTCTTATTTTTTGCTTCAAAATTACAACTTTGTATACTTTTAAAACAGAAATCATGGCACCTAAAAAATAACAAGAAGGGTAACAAAAAAACATAATACAACAAAAGATAACCTTAAAGATAAGCTACAACATCTTCTTATTTACCAAGATAATGTGGCTTTTAACGGTCCTTTTTTCCATATTAAAGATATCACTTGTAAAAATCTCATCTTTTTTTATGCTGCTGCAAATAAAACAGCTAAAATGATCTCATTATCGAAAATAAGTTGGGCACGCATCAATATGAGATGATGCCTAAAAGCAGAAACAACATTTAAAAAAGTCACAGAGCAAAAACGCATTGCAACTCACAAAATGATGATAATATATTGTAGATTAAGAAAACGCACCACAACACAATTAAAATAAAAAAAAACACACCAGTAGCAAAAAAAAAAAAAAAAGCAAAACACTGATGCACAAGATCGTTTTACGTTCCAAACTTCATTTGCTTAACAAGCCCAAAAGCATGATATTAAAACAGAAGCACGAGCTTAAGACTCTGGTCTTTAACTAAAAAAATAAATAAAGAACACAACAAAAAAAGAGCTGACCAACACACACTATGCCATCAACCACAACTCCGACAGACCGAAATTTACGTACAAGTGCTGGTTAACAAGCTGTTTTGCATGAGAACTTTGTGGGGCATAATCACAAGTGGCTTCCAAGTGCCAACTTTGGTCTCTATGCTGATGGTACGTATGTATGTACATACGTAGTTGTTCCATGTAACTTGGTTTTTATATTTTTTGTACGGTAGTTGTGTAGCTATACATATTTATTTTAATGCAGTTAATGTGGGAAAAAACGTCAAGAATGCATGTTAAAGCCAGTAGACACCACCTTCTATTAGTTAGAGGTGAAGACGATGCCTACCAGTTCAAAAATGTACGAGTATGTAGCTAAAAGCGTATGTGTTTCTAACTATGCCTCCACCATCAATTTACTCATGATCGTATGCAAACATCAACAGCTTTTTTGCCTCTCTTTTAAGTGGCCTAAAGCAGACTTGAACCACAAAAAAAAAGTCTGACATACATACGGATAAGATTATGTTAAATTCAGGAAAGCGTAACAAAACAGTTGAAATAAACATTTACGTTCTCGAAACACTCTACATTAGTACACTCTAGTCAGCTTAAGGACAGTAAAGTCAAAAAAAAAAACATCAATGAGAGATTGTTTTCCTTTTTGTTATAAATATTCTCTGTAATAATTTGCGATGCAGTTTTTTTTTTACAGCCGGGGTATGCTTAGTCTGTCCAAGTTCTTCAGAGATCTGCTTCCTATTAGAAAAAAGCGCACCATTTACAAAAAAAAAAATGCACCAAGTTAAGAATTTCGTTTTTGTTTCAAATATTTATTGAATTAATTTGAAATTTTTTAATATCATAAATTCTATAAAATAATTCAACGATTATTAGTAAAAGTAATAGCGTAGACAGACGACAGCGTTAATCTGCATTAAAATCTCACGAATGTGAATTAAGATTTTACCGTGACAGATGACAGTTTCTGCATTTAAACAGCTGTTTGTTTGTAAACAACTGTTAAATTATGAAAAAATTTGTTTGGCATTTGGTGAAAAATCAGTATTTATTTGAAAAAAAAGCTGAAATTACTTTTGCGGAAACTACTCCATAATGCAAAAATTATTCATGCACTAGCAACCATCAACCTGAACGTGTTACACCATGTGGGGACACTCTGAAATAAGAGAAAGGCAATTGTGGAAATCTATTTTTATTATTTTAATTTTACAATTGTCTTCGTCTTCTTCTTTTAGAATAATTAACAATTTGAAATAGCTGAATGCAGTATAAATTCAATTTGATTTTGTGCATTTACGTCTAAGCTAATACGCATTAGGATGGGTATAATTCACGAGTTAATTTGAATTAGGACTAAAAGCTTTTTTTTTAATAAATGAGCTAATAAAGATGAAGTAAGCATTCAACCATTCAAAATTTAACTCACAATATGATATTCGGAACTAAAGTACTAATTAGTAAAAAAGCTAATTTCAGTACATATTTGGTACTTTTTTTTATATATTTTTTTTTTCTAGTTAAAGTACTTCTATTTGATTTTTTCCAATAAAATTTGTTAGGATTCCACTGGTACTCTAACCCTGGTTGTACGTCTACAGTTCAGTAGACCAAACCATCAGGTTATACAAGAATTTTTATTTACATGTTTAAAATGTTAATTTGATTTTCAAACAAAGATTTTTGAAGATTTTGATTTCATTTATCATACATTCGTATTTAAAGTACATTTGTTCATTTCATTAGTTATGAATTATTAAAAATTAAAAATTTTGTAAAAATAAAGATTTCATCACATTTTCGAAAAAATTAAAAAACGCAACGAACTAAAGAATTTTTCGCACCAAAAATTTAAAAAAGTGCCAAAAATGGTGCGAAACGCACCAAGTTGACAACGCTGTCTCTTATATTAAAATTCACATAGACTGTTTAGGAATTATACCATAAGATAAAAGCAAGAGTCAAACTGAAGGGACATTACGCATGTAGGGTATTTTACAGCTTTTAAAAAATATTGCATTTGTTTTTGCTCCTATCATGAGTATGTTACAGATAGTTTTGCATGTGTTTAAAATTCTTTATATTTTTTAGCTTCCGTTTGCAAATTTTTTTCTGTTGTTCTGCTGTCTGTTGGTTTTGGGGCTCTTATCTTTTATGCAATGAAAAACAAAACAATAAGAAGACTACAAAGCTTAAGGCTACGTGAAGCAAACACAATATAAAAAACTGTATAAGTTGGGAAAAAAGTAAAAGTTGCATGCGCACGCGCATTATCATCGAGATATTGAGTGAATATTGTTAAGCATAGTTATTTTTTTTTTTTTGTTGTAAATTAGTTTTTTCTTCAACAAACACAATTCACACCCGGTGTAGAAACGAGTTGGTGTTGCTTTGTGTGGCAAGCATAAGCAAATCTTGCAACATTATCATCTTGTTTTCGTGCGTGTTTATTATTGCTGGCAACAATTGATACAATTATTGTATGTTTGTGTGAGTGACTGTGGTTGTTTAAATGGCCTCGAGGACATATTTTGCCAAAATGCGGAATATGGGTGGCTGAATCAGTTCAATTTTTAAAAATAAAATAACCAAGAGTGTGTTTTTTTTATTTTATTTTATTTGTGTTTATTTATCGCGATTACAATTTAAACAGATGCTATTTAGACTCTGTATTGCATTTAAGTTTTATTTTGTTTAAGTTTTTTATTTGGTTCTGTGCCACAAGGACTACCAGTGTTGCAGCGCGCATTATTGTAATCTTATTGTGGTTAATTCACACTTGAGAAGGAATGAATGAATGAATGAATGAATGCATTTTTTGAAAGACTTTTGTTGTTGGTGTTTCTTTTAAAAAAAACTTAATTGGTCTATGTTTGGCACATTGGTATTTTTACTCGGTTCTCTAATTGATCGCTTTTGTGATAATTTGCCACTCGATTGGGAAATCTCATTGGGAGCTATGAAATTTTATTGCTATCATGACTAAAATATAGTTTAAACATGAATTTACATGCCTATAGAATGCCACTAACCTAAACTTCATATGCAAAAAATCCAGCATTGGAATTCCCCCAAAAAGCCACACACAATTTGTTTAACTTACCCTATACGAGTATGTTGCCACATGCAACAAACAAACAAAGCAAGCGAGCAACATTCAAACATTCATAAAAATACCACCATCAAATGACATTGCAATAAAATGTTTGTAATTGCAAATACTAAATAAATATTAAGCTGGAAAATTGAATTGAATCTGCAAAAGAAAAAAAAACAAAACACCAAGCAATAACAACAACAAACATATTTTCGATCGTCGTTGTTGTTATTATTGTTGCCTCTTTAACACTAAATGGTTACCCCCATTAATGCCTCATTTGAAATCAGACACGTCCGATTAAAATCTCATTTCTCACCTTAAGGAGTTCAGTTCACATTTATACACTTTTACACAAACGCTGCAAAAATGCTTTAAAAAACCACAGCAACAAGAAAAACATAAGAAGAAATATTTTCTGAAAAAAAACACAAATGTTTTGGTTTTTAAAGTTTTCAGTTCAATTTAGGTTTATATGGTTTTGGTTTTAGTTTTAGTTGCGGTGATGGTGAGATGGTGTTGAAATGAACAACTGTGACGACAAGGTATGAAATACTTGAAACAGACAAACAAACGAAATAAACGATAAAAAAAAAACGTAATAATCGAAACTAAATAGTGTTAAATCTGCAACAATTACGACTGCAGCACAACTGTGACTGCACTCACAGCAATGAAAAACTGAGTTTTATACAGCCACCTTAACTATGAGGCAACATTGTTAGCACACACTCAAGGGCAGGGGTTCTTAATGATTTTAATCAATTTTTAAGTTATTTATGTATGTATAAAGAGCATATAGTCTGCAAAACAACCTAATTACAATTCCTTATTTTCTATTAACAAAATATTCAAAAATACCTCTATTGATTTCGAGGTAAAAGATAATGTGCAAATTTCTATGTCACTCATGATATTTCCTCGTACCTAAAAAGTGTTCTCACCTTCCGTAGGTACAGTAGTCTTCCCCATAGGGGGAAGTTAGTACTAATTTACACGAATCAATTCTTTAAGCTAAGCTGATTACCTTTAATACATCGGGGTAAGGAGAAGATAAGACGAGTACACACTTGATTGTACTAGCAATCAGTGATGCCAACTCTCACATCATTAAAAGCACTGTGAGCACATAAAAATAGGGTAAAAAAGGGGTAAAAATTAACAACATATCCGATAAAAAAAGCACGAAGATTAATATTGCTTATTATTGAAGTTTTTATAACGAAAAGATAACAAATAAGTTTTTATTTTTTGTTTGAGATCGAATGATTTTTATTAAAATAGAATAAGTAGAAAAACGAACAGAAACTGAAAAACTTTTACACGGATTTGTTGCTTTTTCATGTTTTTTTTTTGTAAGACTATCAGGCCTTTAGTTTCACAATTACAACAAATGCTGGCGTAAGCCACCTTTTAAATGCTATAGCATTCTCCCAAGCTTTCCTATATTTTTCTTTTTTCATCTGAAGTTGATAAACTTTAACAAAAAATGCATGAAGATCCTACTTTTACGAACAATTATTAATTCTATTAAACCTAAGACACTTTCTTTCTTAAATTTGTACAAAAGACAAATGTACACACGCGATTAAAAGTAAAATTACTGCTTAACAAATAAATAATAAAAGTTTTTGTATGGATTAAAAAAATAATACTAGTAAAATGTTTCAGTAGCAACAATGTTGATTACTTAAAAGGTACTAAAAAGCATTGTGAGAAATTGTAAAAAGCGCTATAAATACCTGCTTTTTAAAAACGGGTATTTAATAAAATTTCGGGTATTTGGATAGCAAGAAAGCATCAAAAAATACCCGAAAAGCGTCAAAATGGCAATTCTCAAAAGCAATAAAATTGTGCTGTGTGAACACCAAAGAAATTTCAAGGAAAAAATTGCATCAATCTTTTCAATAAAAATTGCTTCGTGTAAATTTTGAATACATTGTAATCTACATACATACGAGTATATGTATGTATATGTAGGCAACACACATGTCAAAATTCCCAGCAAGCCATATGAGTCCTAAAAGAGTCTTTTCTGACACCTTTTTCGGAGTGTTAACGCTCTTTATGAGCACAAAAAACAATCATATTTGCTCCGAAAACCTTCAGAAAAGAGGGTCATTACATTCGAAAATGGTCCGTCAGAAAGAGCACTTAGATAATGTCAGAAAAGAGTCTTTTATGAGGGGTTTTGTTGGGCTATGTTTTTTTGTTCAAAGCACAAATAACAGGACGGACAACATTGCTTTGGTACACACATAATTAAGTGGAATTTCTGAGTCATACTGCGTACGACTCAGGACAGTCACAAGCAAATTTTTCTTTCGCTCCGAAAATGCTCTTTTGTTGGACTCTTTTCTGACTCCTTTTCCGGAGCGCTCCGAAAATGCTCTTTTGTCGGACTCTTTTCTGACTCCTTTTTTCGGAGCGCTCCAAAAATGTTCTTTTGTTGGACTCTTTTCTGAATCCTTTTTCGGAGCGCTTCTAGAATGGTATGCTGGGTTATAAGTCACAGAAGCTAAATCGATTATAAAACGTTGAGTTATACTTCATAGGTTTTCTGAACTTTTCTGTTTATTTTATATAACTGAAAGTAAATCGGGTATTTCGGAAATATCTTCCAGGTTGTACGTGATGTCAATTATTATAAAGCACCGATTTTAATTGTTTTGCGCATGGAAACTTAATTCTATAAGAACACCTTTGTAAATACTTTTGAAAACATTACGTTAATCTGTTTTTTTTTCTTTTTTTTTGTTTAAATTTGCGACTCTCTGCTCTTTACAGTCATCATTTTGTCTAAGACTTACTTTAAAACACACACTAAAAACCAACAGCGAAATGCTATTCAACTGACGACTGACTGTTGGTTATAAAACACTATTTAAAGATAGTCAAAGAGTTTAAGTTGCTATGTAAGGAGGGGGGGAGGGGAGGGGTGTGACTTGCAAAGAGAAGAGGCTGTATCTGCGAAAGATACAACCATTTAATACTCGTATTAAAGGCAGAGTATTATTTCACGCCTTTTTTTTATTGTTATTAAAATAACGTAAAACAGAATGATGATGACAAAAACAGCAGCAACAATAACAATATACATAAAATGTTGATGACATTGTTGTTGTTGTTGTTGTTGTTGCTGTTTTTATTGTAAGTGTGAAATGTTTGGTTTTTTGTTGTTAAGTTGCATTTGGCAATTGCCAGCAAATAGAGTAAAGTTTTCTTACAATTTGGTTGCTGTTTAGTGACGATCAATAATCATATTTTTTTCCAAAGTAAATATACAAAAGGGATTTCTTTGTCATTTGATGGTTGTTGGTTTTAGAATTTAATGGTAAGTGGTAAATCAGTTAATCCTGTAGGTAAACTGCATAATTTAGACTAAAATGTTATAAATCTAGTATTATTAAAAGTATGCTTCCAATGATTTGGTCTCTATAGCATCATCATTTGTGCAAGTCGAAAGAGTTTCTGAGGATCCTAGATACTTTGCAGATAATGTTCGACCATCATTTAACTATTGCACCACCTAATATGGAGTTTTAATTTATAGACCTGTATTCAAGCCGTATTTGAGATAATTTCTGTAGGTTAGGGGGATTTATATTGAGCACACATTTCCTTATGTTGTCGCTTAGGGGATTAATTTTTCTGTTTGGCCCAAACAATATGGTTGTATGAATGTATGTATTTTCATTTAATGTTACTATTGCCACTAGTTGCATTGTGGCTGTTTTCCTATTTTTTCGTTTATTTTTTTTTTTTTGCTGTTCAATTGACACTTTTGTGTGGGTTTATAGTTTTTATTGTCAATTTCAGCAACATTATCGTATCTTTGACTAAGTATTGCGATTATTTTTCAATGATTATTATGGCTGTTGTTGCAAGTACATATCTGAAAAAATATTTTAAAGTTTGTAAGGATCATAATGCAGATACAATTTTCATATTTATTGCCAGTTGGTATGCATTGCTAACAGAAGGGACCATTTTTTCTTTAAGATTTTTCTGTTTTGCATTAAGTCGTTATTAAACTTAAGTTTTCCATTGTTTTCACACATGATAACGATGACCTGATTTTTTTTTGTAGAGGAAGAGAGAAATGATTTATGGTGGAAAAAGTGCATAAAAATGATAGTTAACATGGGAACAAATTAAATGTTTTTAAAATTTCTAAGGTAATAATACTTTCTTTGCTTAAATTTTTAAAGTTTGGAAGAAACGCTATTAAAACTAGGAAATAAATCGTAAATATCCTTCTAAGGTCTATCTCTCATCATCTCTAAGTTTATGTCAATTCGCATTCACATTTATTCAGTATATAAAAAACAACAAACATTAAATTACAGTTCAACAAGTAGAAAATCGCTAAACATTGGGAAACATAAAATTTTTAAATGGTTGTCTTACATTTTGGCTTAAACTTCTTTCCTACTTAACCAATTTTGCTGATTTTCAATACCAAACTACTTAGTTAAAAAACAAACACTCTGGCAAAAAGCCTTTTATTTAATCGTCGCAGTGGAAATCTAATCTGAACCAAATATTCGTTGGAACTTGGGTAGATTTCTATAATTTCCGTTAAAATTATTTGGCAAATCTACATTTTCCCGAAACGATTATTTTTAATGCAGAAATTTCAAAAATTTGCGATGAGGATCAGCCTATTTTTGAAAAAAATATTTTTTAATTTATTTTTTTTTTTATAGAATAATTATTATTTCATAATCGAACTGTTAATTTTTACTTCTTAATCAATTTAGTTAGGCTCGAGTTCATTAAATTTAATTTTAATTAAATTATTTTTACTGAAGTTAGGAATTACAACTTGAAAAATTTTATTATTAAAAATTTTGATAATTTTTCTTGACTGGGGATCGAACCTGGGTTGTTGAATTTACATATGTTTCGAGAAATCCCACTTTCTCTCATCAGAATTCTTTGCGTTCTACCACATGCACCACTGCGGTGCCGGCCAGCCAACAGACAAACATCAATCCTTTAACCAGTGTTAGTTTATGTTGGTTGGTTGGTTGGTTTACTTGGTAGTTCACTACGTGCGAACACTTAAGTAGAGTCGAAGGGACTACACCACTCGTCAGATTTATTGTCGTTTACATCATAATGTAACTAAAATGTGTACAAAAAGTGGTGCTTGCTAGACCCAACCTATAGCTGTGAGATATCTCAGTAGGTCATTGAGTTTTGGCCCGGCTACCTCACCAAGGTTGTGCAATATATAGTTTCCCATGAATTTATGTCTCTTATCACACAGGGCTGGGCATTCGCAAAGAATGTGTAAATCGTTTCTTCTTTTTCCCTATCCTTACAACTACAACTACGACAATGGTCGTTAAAAGGGAGTCCCAGGCGATTAGCGTGCTTGCCTAACGTCTTCCTTTCTATTCCGGGTTATCAGTTGCATAGTACGTTTCTTGTTAAAAGATGGCCACATCAACTTGGCTACCCTACATGTGTCTGAATTACGCCATCTATACTCAGCCTTTGTAAGAAAATGTCTGAAGATGATACCTTTGATAGTCCCCAGTGGAATTGCTACTGAGACCGCATCGGAGATATCTAAAGCAGATCCCATTCTGTCTAGTTCGTCTGCCCGTTCATTGCCGTAGTGTTCCCTGTGCGCAGGTACCCAAACAAAGGTAATATCAGCCTTGACAGAGAATTCCTACATTGCCTAACTAGTGAAGATGAAATTGTGTAGGCATTCAGTGAGAGGAGTGCCGCCTGACTGTCGACAAAATACCTATATTGCCGCGGATATTATGATCATGTAGTGTATTACAAGCTGCCATTATTGCAAAAATTTCCGCCTGGAAAACACTACACTCATTCGGAAGACGATACGAGATGCCTACCGCAGGTTCGTTACAGAAGACCCCAGAACTAACACCACAGCTCATCTTAGAATCGTCTGTATATATCCTAGTGTCATATTTGTACACCAGATTACCCCTACTCCACTCACTCCTGGAGGGAATTAAGACCTTGAATACCCTATAAAAATCTGTGTATAGTCAGATGGTTGGAGAACGATCGAAGGCAACTGGCCCAGAATCCCTGCGTGGCCATATATTCTCGATCTCCAACAACCAGACGCTTGAAGCCTCGCTGCGCTGCATGCAGAAGTGGCCATTATGTGAAGGTTAATTGGCACAAGGTACAATATAGTGTTCGGTGCCTCTGAAGGACTAGTTCTTAGTGCGCCGGTTATACCAATGCAGGCTGATCTCTGGACTTTGTATAGTTGGTCTACGACATATGTACTAACAGTTTTGTTTTCGCAACCGTAAAGTACCAGTTTATAAAGTTTTGTTTTCTAAGTTTTGCAATATAATAAATAATAAAACTACCGTTAATTTGAATTGACTTTTAATTCAACTCCTTCGCAATTTGATAAAGCTTGAAAAACAAAATATTTATTTTATTAAATTAATCTAAAACTTAGTAGTGCGTGTTATAATGCATTGAGTCCAAAAACACAACATTAAGAAGATAAAATAATAATATTTTTGTTAAAGTTGCTTCTTTTTGTTGTTTTAATTTTTTTTTTTTGGGCGAAAAAGCACGACAACGCAATGAGGAAGAAACCGCATGAATGAATGAATGAAAAACTTAAGAAACCAAAAGAAAAAAAAAACTTAAACTACAACGCACGCGATTACGTGAAAATCAAAATCACTACAAATAAACAGTGCACAAAACAAAAATCAAGTAGAGAATTATAGTCGGACAAACCCGATCATATAGTACCCTACACCGGTTATGACAATCAATTGTTCTGACGAAAACTTCTCGCGATTAGCTCTCGTACGGAGTCTGTGGCTTCAAAAAACCCAAAAAAAAAAATCAAATTGGTCGATCTTGATAGCTGATGCGAAACGCTAAAAGGAAAACATTAGTCGACCCGGAAATGCATCCTTCTATATGTCCACAGTCCTATTGGAACCATACTCATATTCATTCAGTTTTAATTTGTCAATATTCAGCTATCCCTAAAAAATAATGACCAATGTAGTGTCTTTGAGTGAATGTAACTATCTGTTCAGATAACCAAAAGTCGTTCATTGCGTCGTTTAGAAGTATATTGAAGAGTACAGCGTTCCATTGCTTAACAAAGTGTATTCTGCAAGTATTTACTTCACAAATATTACAAACACAACTATAAACGCAATATAAAGTACATCTTTAACAGAAAATACTTGATACTATAATTCGCTTTGAAATAAATCATATTAAGAGTGTCTTATTCTGAACCAATAGAACCAATAATGGCCCCAGGGTTAATTTTTGTTTTTAAAAGATTGCTTTGCACAAAGCCCCTTTTCCTTTAGTATGTTTGAATGTGATATGTGTGAACACAGGTATAGATTTTGATTAAATTAATTTGGTTTGATATGTCCAAAATAAAATATCATGCTAAATTCTTATCAAACTATATTTAAAACTAGGAACTGTACTTGTGTTTTCGGAATGACCTGAGACTTATTCGGCTAAAAGTTTTTCCGAAAGGAACGACGCAAAAATTGTTAACCTACAGAGGGTTGAATCAGGGTTTTTTTTTACCCATGGATGGACTGTTGAGAACTTTGGACCTATTTCATTTGGACATATAACATCGACTTTGAAAATATTTCCGATGTTTCAAATTAAGTAAATTAAGTTGTCTGTTGGTGTAGGGTGTAAAAAGCACGGCATAATGCATGACTCGTAAATAAAATTGTAGTAGAGAGAAGACAACATGGTCAAAAACTTAAAAAAAATGAATCCATACTGAGTAGTAGTAGTAGTAACAATAATAACAAATGTAGAAAAAATTAAACAACAAAAGCAACAGATATTTATAAATAAAACAAGGTTTAATCGAATTGCGTTGTAATCGTAGTGTGGCAAAAGAAACGATTGAGAATTAAGGTGTTTTGTGGTGGCAAACAATCGACTCTTATAAAAAGCTCTTTAAGTTTAAAGTATTGAATAATTGGTGGTTGCTTTTAATAAAATAAAATTATTAAAATCTGTTCACCTCACTTGCATACCAAACGAAATGATGACAATCAAATGTGACAATCATATAGAAACATTCCTTGCTTCAAACCTTAATCAATTATAACAAAAATATAACGAGTCTTACAACACTAACTTAAACAGTCAGACATTTTTTGTTTGTCAAGAATCTGTGTAAGGTGAGGAAAAATTATAAAAGTTCGCTTACGTTTATGTGACTGACTGTAGGTGCTGCTGCTTCTGCGCTGATACTTGTACTCGTAGTTATGACTGCCTCAGAAAAAAAAAATAAACCAAAAAGTACAGCACGAGGTAGTAAATTGCTTTGTGGCAAGAATATCAGCTTATCAGTATATGTTGATCTCTCTTGCCAACTAAAATACAAAAGTTACAAAAAAAAAAAAAAAACACACAGACGGACTATTTTAACGCAAGTGCCTTTTTAGCAGCTTTAAATCCCTATAAAACCAAAGAAAAAAAAAAGAAAAAATTTAAACAAAAAGATGATTATTATTTCATTTTATTAAGCACTTTACAAAATGCATCTTAAAACTCTGGGCAATTCCATTCCATTCCATTCAATTGAGCCAAACTACAGTGCGGCTGTGTGGGAGTCTGCTGTGTATTTACAGAAGTTCATAAAGTTTATAAATTGTCTGTTAATATCTAAACGTCTAGAGCTTAAGAGGGAGTAGATTAAGCCGATGCTGCTGCTGTTGCTGTTGCAGGCAGCGTATCTTAAACTTATTTACAGCAAGTGATCGATTTTTTATGTGTTTTTCAGTATTTTCCTATCCATATAAACATGCGTGTTTTAGCATGATTTTGTATCTGCTTGTGAAAAATATTCAAGTTAATTGCTGAAATTTATTTATTTTCAGTGTGTTTTCTTTTGTGAAATCTTAAGAATTTGTTGTATAGCGTGCATATTAGATTAGATTATTAAATTTAAATTATTAATTTAATATAAAAAAAATTGTTATTTGTTTTTTCATTGTATCTGTTGTTGATAAATGTTTGATTTCCTCAATACAAAAAGCTCATTTTATGTGTGTTAACTTTGTGAACGAATATTTTGATAAAAGTTGTTAATCGCAGATTTTCTTTAATTTAATATTTTTCCTGAAAAGACAAATATCTAAGTTTATTGGTTCTGGGGATCGAAATGACCCGGAATTAATTATGGTGTATGTTTGCATTTTCAGCATTTCTAAGCTTTAACTTTTAAGTTTTCAATCATAGCTGTCTTAACCACGAATCCATTTGACACAAAAAATTTCAAAACGCTAATTTTCATAATACAACTGAATAATTTGGAGACTTTGTTGCTATGTGAGTCTATTCATGATGAACTGTCAAACAATACTGAATAAAAATAAGATGACAGATGAAAATATGTAGGTTTAAATTGAAACGCCTTTTATATCCTCATTTACCATGAGTTTTAGTTGCATTTTATTACATTTTGAAGAGATCTGTGTATGTTCAGGGGAATTTGTAATAACTCTAATATTTTCCAACCGATTTTTTTCTGTGTAGATTGGCAAAATGTAAAACTTTTTTACTCTTGCAAATGCAATTTGAAAATTTTATTTGGCAACTTTAAGTTATTAGTATCTATATTGACTGTTAGTCCACGTTTACACAGGGAAACATTTGGAAGGGAAATATCTGGAATTCTTTTTTGTATTTTCCTTCGCGGTCATACAGGGAAACATTGTTGTCGGAAACATGCCAGTTTATATTTGTTGTTTTTTTTTTACATTTGTCTAATTGCAGTGTTGTTTTGTTTTAATTTCTACAGAATTTGATTTGCTAATGTAAGCATATTTGATTTGTGAAATAAATAAATAAATAAATAAATTATAAAAGATAAAATATAAAAAAACATTTATTTTATTTTACATTATTTATTTTTTTATTTTTATTCAAACAAAGTCAAATACATAAAAAACATAGACATCAAAGCACGCCGAAAAGAAATAAAGCAAATGTAAAAAAGCATAGCAAATGTAAACAATAAGAATGAAAGCACAAAGCGTGCCTCCGAGAACGGGGAACAAATTTCATATTCTCTTCAGCACTTGTCCCTATCTTCCAAACAAAATGTTTCCCTTCCAAATGTTTCCCTGTGTAAACGGGGACTTAACGGCATTCCTGGAAAACCTTGATAGTCAGCTAAAAGGAACGAATCTTTTCAATGCACATTTCTCACGGTTACATATTATATTAGGCTGGCTCCCTTGTTGTGGGGTGAAACATATTGCCAATATTTCCATCTAAAATTAAAGTGTGCTACATTTGAAAATAACATCTCCCAAAATACGAATATTTATTTCCTCTAGCATTAGCTGTTGACGAGCTTGATTATATTTTCCTTCAAAGGAACCTTTCCACCTTACTCCTCATATAAAATACCATAGAAAGGTAATTATAGTAGAACTATCCTAATGATTCTATACACATATGTATGTATGTATGTACATATTTACAACAAAGTAACAGATGAAAACTGACCGCTGAACACTGAATGCATTGTATTGCACTCACTGGCTATTTAATTTAACTGTTTATTTAAAACATTTTTTCTTAAACATGGTATCAAAGAATGTTTCTATTTTTCTCAATATTCCATTGAGGCTTTTGGAATAAAAAATTAAATAAAAAACAGTATTAAATAAAATTAAATACTGCAAACTAGTTAATGTTATTGTACGAATTGTTAATAAATATTTTGTTGTAGTTGCTGATGTTGATGCTGATACTGATGATGCCTGTTGCTTTTGCTGTTTGTTATACAACAACATTGACCAACATTTATAAATATAGAAGTGACAAGTAGCCATATGCGTAACATTGGAGCCAACGTACTAGCAAAAACTAGTTGCTTGAAACTATGTACATATGTACAATATTGTATGATGTGTGATAATAGATCATGTCAAGATCATGAGAGTCTGACGATGCGAAATAAAATGCAACCTATTTAATAAACAAACAAATTCGTACTAATGGCATGTACTGGGAAACTTGTGGATTAGGGCAAAGAGAAATAACCATTTTGGACTTTGTAATCTAAACTACAATAAATACTGAAATGTGTAAACATTTGATAGATAAATGATGACAAAAACACAAAAACAAATATTGGAGCTATGGAAGGAAAATACTAAAGATGTAAAAAAATACTCCGGAAAAACTAAATCAACATTTATTTCAACTCGTTTCAATGAAATAGTTCCAGTTATGAACTTCTTTAAACAACATCTTTAAGATTAACCCAATTTTAGTATGAAAAAACAAGACGAATAAAAAAAAAAACCAATACACTCTCTATTAAATATAACAATTTACTGAATTTACTGAAAGAGAAAGAATTTGAGCCAGATAAAGATGGAAACGAAAGAAAAAATAGTACGTCAAAGACCTTTTTGTGCCGTTAACACGAACAACTGTAATTTCGCTAAATAGTTCAATGCCACCGACCACATTCAGCAACACCACCAGCAGCAGCATCAACAACAGTCGGGAGTACTATTGGCAGCAGCAACAGTCGGTACTCTTTTTGTTGTTTTTTGGACTTTTTTTTTTTGTTTTGTAAGATATTGTGTCTCATTGCAGACAACATGTCGTCGTGTACATAACAAAAACAAATGGAAAATGACCGACAAACAACCACACAGACGCATGAACCATACAAAGACACAAATGTACATACATATGCAGTCATAACAAATATTTATATAAACATACACAATTACTGCCGTAAAAATACATTCATCATTTACATATAAAAGTCTCGAATAGTTTTTTTTTTTTTTTTTAAATAAGCTTTTTTGTCTTTAATTTACCGATGCACAGTTGTTATGTATATACATACATATGTACATGTTTACGTTTAAAATATAAACGAGGATAAATTTACAATTAACAAAATTTGAACCATTATGAAAGTAAAAGCTCGAGTTAGTGCTTCACTTAAAATGTGCGACTCTATGCATTTGCTATTCACCCCTATCGTGAATAAAAATTCCACATAAAATTTGTTCGGTTTTTTTCACATTGAATTTAAATAGGAAAAATGTGAAGAGTGAACAAATTTCACGTGGAATTTTTATCCCCGACAGGGGTGATTAATTCTTTAAAAACATACAAGAGAGCTCTGCTACATCCATCGCTGCCAGATGGATTTCGAAAAAAATCGTCAAAAGCGTCAAATGATTGCGCAATCATTGTTCAAAAACTTTAGATCATGCTTCGCAGTCCGCAGACCTCAATCTATTTGAGCACCTGTGGAAATATATGGACAAAAAAAGTTTACAGAAAAGTATTTCTTGCAAGGGTAACATAAAGGTAGGATGAAATGCAGGATGAATGGAAGACAATTTCGCCTGATTTCACTTTGATTTCTAGATAAATTTCGGAAAAAATCGTCAAAATCCCGATAAATAAGAAAAAAATCGTCATTTCGAATTTCAAAAATCGTCAGAAAATCTAAAAAATAAAAAGTCACTATTTCTAATAATATTTTGAAATTTTTATTTAACGAAAATATAAAAATTCAAGTTTATATACATAGTCTCTTGTACAATACATATCAAAATACATAATTTATAACATTTTAAATAAGAAATCACAAAAAATATTATACTGCCGTATTTATAAAAAATAAAGTAGACTTGAAGTGTGCCTTAAGACAAAATTTTCATACAAAATTTTCTTACCGCCTGGTGTCGAACGATAACGTTCGCTTAGATAAGACTTAAGACACAAACTTTTTATCGTATCTATTTTTTACTCAATCAAGATTGTTTATTCCACAATCAAGTTTGTGTCTTAAGTCTTATCTAAGCGAACGTTATCGTTCGACATTTTATTTTTTTTTAAATACGGCAGATAATGCTAAACACAACTTGTGTAATATTTTTAAAATTGCACAAAATTGTGAGTTGCGCTAATATCTTAGTCCGCTGTCACAGTTTTCAATTCTGTTTCGTCAAGGCAAGATTTTTAGGATGAGAAGGGAAAAGAAAACAAATGGGGTACAAATTGACGATACTAGTCAATTGTCTTAATTTCTTCTGTTAATTTCTTTAATGCAGCTTGATTTCCATTAAAAAGTGCGAAAATTTAAATGACGTGTGTAAATGAAATGGCAAGTTTAAAAGAGAATTGAACAAAAACTGGTCAGCTAAAACTGAAGAGTGTGAAACAAGACTTACAGTATTTTATATATAAATATCTGAATTTAGCATATTTTATTAATTTAGGTTAATGTCAAAACAATTTAGTTTATTAAGTTTTAAATGACATTTTGAGTATAGAATCCAATTCATCCATCATATACAGGTACTAATTTTCAAAAATTTTCGTATTTTTGTTATTTAAATTTATTTGGCTGAATATGCTTTTGAGGTTTTGTTAAAATAAGAGAAGTTTTTGTAGAATTTCTCGCTGTAATTGTTTTAATTTCATGGAATTTAGCATTTCAAATTGCTTTTTATGCTCACAGATAAATAAGTAATTTCTACTATCCTGATCAATATTATTTGGAATTATTATATTTAAACTTAATAATTGTCAATAATTAAGAAAACACTACCTACTAGTACTTAGTTTTGTTTTTTGAAATATGTCATGTTCTTCTTAATATTTATGATATTAAATGAGAAAAATAGTTGTTGTCTCAAAAAAAGAGAGAATTTGGTAACAAAAACATTAATAAAACAAACAAATAATAAAAAATTTAATTAATTTAGAAAATCGTCACTTTAAAAGTAAAAATCATCAAATCGTTACTTTCCTATTTTTAAAACAAAAAATCAGCAAAATGACGATAAATCGTCAAATCTGCCAGCTACATCTCTTCCGTAGAAGGTCCATTCGCACTTTCTTGCACATTTTGATAAGTGAGAAAAGCGCAATTTTTTCGCTACTTTATAAAATTAACCACTGATCATTATATAATCTGTTTTAATCCTGAATAGGGAATTGCGATATCCCAAGCTTATTCTGTTGGAATATAGTCTTTATGCCATACATTCCAAGAGTCGAAGAATAACACACAAATAAAAGAACTTTAGATCATTTAGTCTATCTTATTTGGTAGATTTATATCTCCTCTGCATCAGCTAAAAACAATAAAAAAAAAACTGTTATTCTTAAACTTGTAAGAATTTTTGACTAATCTCTCTTTTAATGTTTAAAGTGGCCATCGATGGGCCGTTCAATTTCATCATACCAGAACGGATAATTTCGGTTTTGTATGGACTAGCAGGTTCTTTGTACACAGTTCTGTGTGTTGGTTTCCAGTTAGATGGATTGTTGTAATTTCACCACATATATTCTATACCTCAGGGAACTTAGAACTGAATTATGATGGGTCACCGGAAATGATTATAGTCTAAAATGGCAGCTAGCTACATCGTTGCTTTTGATAATTAGCTTCTCTGTGCTGGTAAGTGTACACTGATTGATATCTGACGTTGATGTGGATATAATAAAATGAGCAGTGCTATGAGCATTCTTGTGATTTTAGTGAGAAAACGAATGATCTTTGTAGGACCTTTAAATGGATTTGGGAAGAATATTACCACTAAATATTTTGAATTAAAGGCTTAGTAGAATATAATTTACTTTATTTCTTCCTTTCTTTTATAAATTACTTATAAATTCTCCCACGTCCATTGCAAAAATCAGCTGGTCAAGTTAAAGATTAAAGACTTCACAAAATTACGAAAAGCGCTGCATAAAAAGAAACAGCCAGAAACTGAGAAATGAAGTGAAACAAGTGAAATTCTTTCTTTGTCGTGTCCACTTTGCAAAACAAAAATATATATTGAAGAACAAGAAAACTTCTACAAGGAAAATGTGAGGGAAGATAAAGAACAGGAACAAAACGACGAGAAAAATATTGTGGGAAATAAGGAAATAAAAACTAATCGATAAATGTCTGAACTAATGAAAGTCGCATACAATATACAACAACAAACATACGAGTACATATGTACATATATACATGCACGCAAACTTAAAGCACACATTCCAAAATGCGAGTGTGCGAGTATGTATAAGTAAACAAAGACGGATGCTGATGAACAAACCGGTGGGAGTAAGTGAAGGTGGCTGGGTGTTTTGACTGCCAATAAATACTTATATGTTGGCTGCAGTATTGTCGCTGTTGTTGTTATTTATACTAATAAATACACGTTTCAGGAGCAAAACAAGAGGTACGAATCTCTGGAGTGTGTCCGTCCGTCCGTACATTCGTCTGTGTGTTTGAATTTCTTAGACGATATAAAATGAAAGGGTCAGTACCAGTATGTGCAGGTGAAATTGTGTATATGTATTTTTATGTCTTAACGTGTGTGCATGTATTTATTCTATGTATCTACATAAATGATTAAAAATAAGGTTGTATTACTTTTGTTGTAGAAACGAGTTCAGAACCAAAACAAATTTTAAAGCAATAGAAAATTACATCGTTTCTAAGCTTCACTTTTAATATTGACTTACTTGAATCTCTAATTCTGGAGTTAACTTAAAATGTCCACAAAAATTTCGGCATTCATTAACATTTTGTGCGCAAACTGTCCAGGGACAATTGCAAACCCAGTATTCGGTCCGCTTTCTTAAGAGAAGAATGATCACGACAAATCTTCATCGCTTGCATAAGAGCTTAATAATTGTTTAACTGGTCAACAGTGGAAGTACAATCATCACAAACTCTGGAATCCTTGGTACACAAAAACACTTCAGCTTACCCTCGTATGTAAATTATTGTGTGTTCATTATACGTGGCTGGAAATTTTTCTCTCAAGTGTTTATGTTTTTAAGAAGTCTGTGCAATTGTATTTAATATAATTTTCTTTTACATTTGTAAGTACTTCGGTGTGAGTTGGCCACCAGGAGGTAAATGAACTTTCACCAGTTCATAAAGACACAAGATATGTTACGTAAAGTATTAAATTTTTTCATCGATTTTTTCTTTTTGTATTTGACATCTTCAAGGTAAAAATGTAACTAAAAAAATGGGGAATTGTTCAAATTAGGGTTAATAACCAAAAATTAGGTGACATTTTATTAAACTGATACACATTTCATTATAAAACTTGGACAAACGAGAATAACGACGCATTTTTCAATTGACACGTGTCAACTGAATCTGAATATTGTTTATTAACACAATTGGTTTGATTTTCGAACCTAATAATACGAGTACTTCAAAGTAAATACTTGGAAATGAATTGTTACAAAACTAGTCCTCTAACTGGTTCCTGGACTATAGTGACTAGATCGAGTTTTGCTAGTTTTAATGTGTTATGCTGGAAGTATCAACTTGTTCCTTTATTACCAAAATTCAATGAAAAATTTTCAATATTTTAAAATATATTTCAAGTTTTATAGAATTGAGATCATATTTTAAACTTTTATAAATGTTTTTATAATCAGCAGTTAGCTCTTAATGGAAAAAGCACCAATTGGTGTTTAAAATAATTAATTTCTTTCACTGTAATTATTCTAAGCACAACGTTGCAAATGGCGGCTATTTAGCCATGTAGGACCAAATTATTAAACAGGCCAATGAAAATGCTACAAATATTAAAAATATGTATCTGTATTATAATATAAATTGAATTAAAATTACGCAAATAAAACATTTAAGAACTTAGAGACTACATGATTCCGCAGTGATCTTTTCAAATACATACATACAAACATTTTTGAAATGCCTTCAACTTTTTGACTGGCAAAAATATTTGGAAGAGCGACAAAAACAAACTTCACATTGTCTTCACAATCAAATCTTTAACATAATTTTAAGCCATTTTATTTTAACCTTTTTTACTTCTACTCAAGATTTTGATTCCTACCAATTCAACTCCTAAATCTCATACATTCCGATTGGCGACAAAAACCTAATCATTGATGCAATAAAAATACACAAACAACCACACATACACTCCACAACCTCCAAGACGACAAACAAGGCAAATTCTAAATGAAAAAGCAACAAAAAAAAAAAAACATAAAATGTGCATACAAAGGAAAAGGCGGCTCCAAAACATCTTGGGCAACATAATTCAGTAAAAACAAAAAGTAAAAAAAAAAATTGTTTCATTCTTAAAACTACGTAAAGAAAAAAGACAAGAATATACCTACAACTACTGGCATAAAAAATACACAAAACAAAAAACTAAACGCTAAAGATGTCAACAAAAAAAAAATGTAATAAAAAGAAAAAATACAACTTAAGCCACTTAAAATTTAACATTTTTTGAAATGCAATTTTCAACATCTCTACAAAAGTTCGTTTTAGATTTGTGGGCAGCTTAGTAACACACACACGCACACACTCACACATACATAATTTCACGAAGAAAAAACAGGCGGTGCGTTTTTCTACCTTCTTTACACCCAATCCTCAGCTAACGAGAACTTATTTAAATACTTGATTGGAGGTTATTTATACTGTAACTATTTTAAAGAAAAAAGTTGGAAACTTAAAAATACAAATGAACCTTCTTCGAACTTTGATTATATATTGCCTACTCGTATAATCTATAAAGAGCTGCCTAAAGGGTTTAAACCCTGCAGATAACGCGACTAGGCCATACATGCATGTAAAGACTAGTCCAAAGTGGAGTAGGAGTGCTCCAAAACTACTCCAAATGTATGAAAAAAAGTTGGTCGTTTTAACATTGCGATGTCCTAGAATTGAACCATATAACCCATCGGAGTAGTCCCAAAACTACTCCACATCTCAAGAAGGTTACTTTTAAAACTACTCCATGGAGTACTAAAGAGGGTTAGTTTTAAAACTACGCCATGTCACTACCTAATGAAACACTAAAAATAACTTTACGTTTAAGCTTTTTACTTTTCTTTATTAACAAACATAAAACAATCCACTTTATATAATATATTTATATATACAGGGAAGGAGAAGTCTGCATGTAGTTCAATTTACTGCGTATTTGAACTTTTGAAAATTGCCAGGCCATCTATATTAATGTCAGAAAGGATTTCATCATATATTTCCAACAAATGTGCCTCTTTCATTAAATTTTGTCTTATGCCCAAATGTGCATATCGACCTGGATGCACAGGCACTATATTTGGTGCTACATATATCTATTTTTTTGACAAGAGTCAGCGGAGATAGACGCACACCATTATTTCGAAGTATAACCAGTAGCTCTCTCACATTTTCTCTTGATGTCCTACTGCTTAGCTGCCATTGCCCTAATTCAGTAGCTAATTTTTTATTGCCGCATTCCACATGTAAATGCTGATGCGCGGAAATGTCAGCCTCAGCTGATTCTATATTGGCGTATTCTGCTAAGCCACTTGCACATTCAATTGTGTTATTTTCATTTTATGGCGTGCACTATAATTCATTTTTAAATATTTACTTGATATTTTTGTAATATTTTTAATTTTATTCTTTTTTAAACACAAATTTCAAAAAATTCACTTTTTAACTTCAAATAAAGAATTAATAATGGATGCCATCAGGGTTACCAACATATAATTTAATATTATAGATCATACAGTTCTTGGCAATACTGCATGTTAAAATACAACCATTTGTCACAACATGGTTCATACTACAGAACATTGGACCATGTTGTAACTAGTCCATTTAAGCCACAATGGACCAATAAATCCAATATTATCTGCAGGGAAGAAGCTTCAATTGTTTTAAAGTATAGTTTACTGGGGACAAACAATCCATACCAAGGCAACAATGATCCAAGAGCTTTTTTAATGTTTCTATGCCATCACTAGACGAAGTTCTTATCTCAGTTAATGAACTGATATACGCGTTTTGGAACTACATCAATTTAGCAGCAAGCAGATGCAGCGTCGCTGATGTAGCGCAAAGAATATCTCAACAAATTAAATGATATTTGTATACTCAAACGACATTAAACTGAAGTTATTTTTAATTACAATTTTCAGCTTAGATGATTATTAAGGAGGATTTGGGAATATCTTGGCTTATATTCGTTTTAAGGTCCTTAAACGATACAAAATAATGTTCACAGAAATGTTCCAATTAAATCGATCTTGAGTGATAGAATTTTTATTATTCGTTGTCTGATTTCAGTGAATTTGACTGAAATACATTAGTCAGATGTTCTACTAGAGTTAATGCTTATTAATAACATGCTTACTATAACATTTTATTACCAGACTGTGCCGCTCTAGCGGTCGCTTAATGTTCTACACAGAAAGAAAAATGGCATTCTAAAATTAAGTTTATTTTTCTCAGTTTTAGCCTGAACTTTTCAAGTACGTTTTTACTAGTTCATACTTAAAATAAGTACAAATCGGGATTGATTTAACACATCAAGCGCAGATTTTCTTAAAACAAGAATAGTGTTCTTGATTTAAGTAAAAAAACTCTTAAATTAAGTCCAATTTGTTCTTAAACCAAACATCTTAAAACGAAAACTAAGACTAATTTTATTTAAATTAAGAAAAAAAAATTTAAAAACAATCCCAAGAAGAAATGAGCGAAGTTAAACTTACTCTCTCAAAAGCTCTCAAAATCATTTTTTATAATTTATTGAGTAGGAAATTCTTACTTTAAGTCCAATTTGTTTTTAAATCAAGAACATAACTCTTAAACCGAAAATTAAGACTTATTTTACTTAAATTAAGACAAAAAAAAAAAGTTATATTTTGAAGGTGACCATAAGTAAATAAAAATTTTATAAAAAAATACGGTGTTTTAAATCAATCTTGTTTTAGGATTATATCAAGTACAAATTCGAGCTAAAATCAAGTTTTGAATTCTTGAAACAAGTGCATTTAGGATTAATCCAATCTCGGACATACTTAATTCAATCTTATATTATTCTCAAATCAACATGCCTTCGAGCTTAAAACAAGCTGAAAATTCTTAAATCAAGTACGGTTAGAGATCGACTTGATCCAAAAAAGGCTTAAAGAGCGCTAAAAACAAGATTTTCTTACTTGACAAATCCGTACAAAATACTTGATTCAAGAAAATCCTAACTTACCCTAAAATTGATACCGCTCCGGATTGATTTGAGTACGGAATTCCTGATTTTTTTTTCGGTGTACCTTGTTTTCTAAACGAAGTTTTAGAATTTATTAAAGTATCGATTCAGCACCTGTTTCTGCAATACTGATCTATAGAGACCGATATTTTTATTTTGTAGTAGCGATGGGCAAGCTTCTGCTTTGTAGCTTTGCAGATGATCTTTCTTTCCCGAGCCGCAGTAACTAATAACGTGAGGTCATTGAAGAATTCGTTTATATCTTTCTCACACTATTGTCAGTGTCGCAAGTGCCTTTGATTCAATCGCACATGAGATATTTCAATCACCATATACAAATTAATTTCAAGAAATTATATTCCTTCATCTTAAGATTCAAATTCCATTGAATTTAAAAAAAAATGATATGAATTATATTGTTATTACTGAACCTCTTTCCTGTCACACCACGTCTCAGTGTAATTTAACTACGACTAACAATAATGTTTTCCCCATTTTCTTCTGAGTTAAAGTAGCAACAAATACGTAGAAATGAGAATGGAGTAGTAGTACGCGAGTAGTTGGTGTTCCATAGGCTTATGCATGATTGTCTTCATGGCAGTAGAAGGAACAAAATGAATAAAATAAAAACAGACTACTGGCGGCACTTTTTGTTTGTTTATTTGTTGGTTCATTGGTTTGCTTTATGGTAAAAGGACTAACTGACTGTGTGATGTTGCTGTTGCTGTCTACTTTGATATGCATCCAATCATGTGAGGTTGTTTGATTATATTTTTTTTTTTTTTTACTTAAATCTGATGCTATATTTTTTTGTTTAATCTGTTGTTGTATTCTGTGGAGGTTTAGATCGTAACATTGTGGTTGTCCAATTCTACATACTGCGAGTTTCAGGATGTGGCTTTTGAAACTTATGATGATGATCATGATGACAAAAGTTTTGCCTAAAGTAAAAGAAAAGCTGTGGCGGTTTGAATTTGTTGTGTTTTTTTTTTTCCTTATGACTCCATTTTATGAAGCTTTTGTTGTTGTGGTAAAGATTTAAATCTTTAGACATCAGTTGAGGTGGTTTAAGAGGATGGACTTTAAAGGAATAGATTTGTGATGTTACTTAAAATAATATTTTGAAGTTCGGTGTTGTAGCCAAAACAAACATATTGAGAAGGACTTCATTTTTATAAGACCAAACTTGTCAAGACCAAATGCTAACAAAATTTATTGCAATAATGTGATACACTAGTTTTTGACACTACAAGTAATCGTTCACTTTCTATATATTTTAGAACTTTTGAAATCACTTCAAATGAAATGTATGCCAACACCACCTTTGCACACATCGAAAGGTCTGCTTAAGGATGCAATCAACGTTTTACTATGTTGTCAATGTTTTACGACAACATTGAATTTTTACTTCATTTCAGTTAATTTTTTTCCTCCTCATTCACATCAGCATCTCATCACATCTCTTCATGATAATTGTTTGCAAAACTATCTGTCTGAATGTCTGTCGCAGTGTTTCTGCCTACCGATTCCAATCATTTTACATGTCTTTTTGCATTTTGCACAATTTTGTTGCTGTTGTTTTTTTTCGAGGCACGTTCATCATTTTGCTTTTTACATGTTGTCAATCTCATCTCCAGCTATCCAGTCAAGCCAAACCAAGCCAGTCAGTCAGCCAGCCAGCCGTTTAGTTTCTTGGTATGATGTTCTATAATGGCATCTCAAACTCAATTGCCTCCACTCAACTCAACTCGACTCATCTCATCTCGAGACTGCAATAGCTTTGGGGCAATTAATGGATGAATACTTTAAGTGAGTGATGGAATGACACTTTTCTTGTGACAAAAATAAAAAACGAACAACTAACTACAGCAGCGAAATTCAACGTTTTCTGTTGTTGCCGTTTGTTTCTCGGTTGCTTTGTTTTATCGGTTTCTGTTCTTGTGTTGTTTGGGGGAACATTATCACATTTATATAGGAATAGAAGGAACAGCCTGAGAAGCCATGTTCTGCGTATTGTTGCTTGCATCTTGCAAGATTTATCGAAGTTAGTATTTAAATTGTTTTTGTGCATTTAATGAGCCATAAATTGTCATAATTGTTAAGAAGGAATTTTAAATATTAAAATGAAAATATTTTTATGCCTTCACTATTTGGTGGCAGTTGGCTAGTTAAAGTTTTTGCTTTAATGGCGTTTTTACAAGTTTTATAAGCTTCATATATATGCAGTTAAAATAATATTTATGAGTAGAAGTATTTTTGGTATTATTAATATCGATTTCGTTGCATATTGTTGTAGGTGATTATAATATGTTTAATGATTTAGTAAATCTTGTTTATTTCTTTAAGGTGTCACTATATGTATATAACTGTGAATTATCGATCTCTTAATACACATTGCAACTTGTCTAAATTATTTACAAAATACGATCAACGACTCGGAGAATCTTGATGTACATTACTGGGCTACAGTCAGGTCTTTTATTCTGACAATTTAAAGTGTTTGTGTGTCTTAATTCTTTAGAATAGGAGTAGGAATCCACACACAACGGTATGATAAGATATTAGGTTCCCGCATTGGATCTCAGTTCAGCAATACCTCGAAGCATTTCTCAAAAAAGCCTAGTGCTTCTCTTTAGCATACCTGAAGTTCGTGCCACCTGATCCCATCGATCAAAGTTAAAAATCATCCTCAAGGCGTTTCACCTGACTTTGCCTCTTAATGATGAAGGTCATGCGTTGTGTTAACAGACTTTATCTTCTCGCATTGGTCATCAGCTCTCTTTGGTCCTGATGTAGCCCTTTTGATATATACTCGTATTTATAGGCGTATATTAAGATTCTCTGAGTCAGCAAAACGTTTTCGGTCAATCATTTGCTCCATTAAACGCAATTTATATGCAGAGATCGATTGTTATAAGTGGACTATGCCATGGAATAGTCCACTTATACTTTACCTATAGAAAAATATGCTTCTCGAGTATATTTATGAAGAAAATATTAAGGAAATCCTTTATGTGCCAATTAACGGAGATCTTCTAGTATTCTTAACAATACTCGTAGTCGCTTGTAAATATGTAATAAACTTAAATTGATTCATTTAATTTCAATTTTAATTCAACAGATGTTTAATTGGTTCTTAGTTTTTATTGTTTTAATTGAAGATCTATTAGTGCATTTGATTATTGATTAATTAATTTACAATTTAAACAAATTTACAACATATGTACATATTTCCCCTGTAACGCAATACCAACCAACGAAGAGCTCATCTGGGCTCTTTGAACAAACACTGTTTAACTTTAACGCAATTTTAATTAAATTTTAAATGAATTTGTATTTTTTGAAATTTGTCCAACTTTTTTTTTTGTTTTTTTTTTTGTTTTTTTTTGTCAGTGAGTGGCCTTTTTTGTCGCTGATCTTACAATTTGATTATAATGTAATAAATAAAATGTTTTTCAATTGAATAATTGGCCGACTTAATGAACGTGAGGGAGAGCAGCCAGCAAACCAAGTTGGCGGTTGAAACAGTCATAGAATAGAATGTGAAATTGATACTAATACCGTCGTTCCTAAAGAGGGAGTCAATCTTTTGATCATTTACTTGAGAACTGTTTGTGAGTTTTGTGTGTTTTTTTTCTCTTCTTATACGTACGAATACATGGCGCTAAATATCTTCAGTTTTTCGTTTTGTTGTATATTTGCTTGCATAATATTTTATTTGATCAGTTTTAGTTTCATTTCATTCAATACTTTCTCACACTACTTAAATTATAAGTTCTGTAGCTTTCTGTTTCTAGTTTTTATTAATTTTTTATTAATCGTATGACAATGACGGTTTAATATGTACATACATATTTATTCCTGGGCAATTGTTTTTGTTTATTTCGATTTTCTGCCGTTTGAAATGTAGGCGTTTGCTTTTCAAACAATTAATTGCATGATTGGTTTACAATAATTTTTTTGACAGTTTTTTTTAAGTTGAAAAAATCATAATTTAAATTTTAATTATATTAAACAATTGCAAATGCAATTGCTTTCTTTCAGTGAAATTTTAGTATAAGTTAAAAAATAGTATTGTATAATTTGCTTCCACTATATAAAATTATTTCAATAATGGGTGATTTTTTTAAAAGCTATAGAAAAGTTTTTCAAAAAAAAAAAACACATAAAATTCAGAAAAATGCATGAAATCTTTATTTGAATCGATAGTACGTCCATATAATTTAATGTTCGAAGATTATTTCATGCAAATGTTGACCTTGGTCTATCCGCTTAGTCCAATTTCGGCATTCTCTTTTCAACATTTCGGCCGGTATCTCACGAATAAATGCTTCAATGTTGTCTTCCAATGCGTCAATTGAAGCGGGCTTGTCTGTATAGACATGAGCTTTAACATAGCCCCACAAAAAATAGTCTAAAGGCGTCAAGCTCTTGCATTTTGGGCAAAAAAAAGTTGGATATCGTCTCACGGTAGCGCTATCCATTCACAGTTACGTTACGATTCGCATCATCTTTGAAGAAGTACGGTCCAATGATGCCAACAGTCCATAAACCGCACCAAACTGTGACTTTTTCTGGATGCATTGGTAGCTCTTGCAATGCTTCTGGCTGATATTCACTCCAAAATCGACAATTCTGCTTATTTACGTACCCATTGAGCCAAAAATGAGCTTCGTCGCTGAACACAATTGAACTTTCTTAACAGAACACGCCTTTTGATAATAAAATTCAATAATTTTCAAGCGTTGTTCGTTTGTAAGACGATTCATGGTTAAATTATAGACCAAACTGAAGATGTTTGTCAGTGAAACAAAACACGAAACGTGCGTCAGCTGTTTAAACCAGTGTTGCCAAAATGATAATAGCTAAAAAATCACCCTTTATTTGATGAAAAATTCTAATAAATGACATAATTTCATATCTTTATTATTCCCAAAATGTTTTTAGTTGCTAAATATACCAATTTTAATTTTGAACATTCTTGTTATGTTTTTTCATAATCTTTAATCTCATTAGTTAACAATTCTAATATTGTGACAACATTAATTAATTCTTATGTTAAAATAGAAAATTTATTAATAATTAAAAATACCAATGAGAAAACTAAATACAAATCCATTCCTATAATTTAATTAAAATTTGTATTTTTTTAATTTTCTTATCACATGATACTGTTTATTAGTTGGTTAATACAAGAAAGTACACTGATAGAAAACAGCATTGAATAAAAGTTTCAATCATGAGTAATGTAAAATGCGATCTAAAATCCGGCCTCTGAAGTGTGCTATTTCAAAATCACTTGTTCGTTTCTTCCAGAGATATTCACTCAAAAATTTAAAAGACGGAATATATTTTTAGTTTAATTTTCCGACTGTCGAAAAATAAAAAAAAAAAACGTGCAAAAATTTCAATTTACAGTTGTGTTACTTTTGTCACCTCTTCAATGCTACAGAAACATTTGTTGCCTCTTAGTAGACGTCTCCATACTTCTGTACAGTTTCGATCCCATTCAGCTCCTTATCAATATTCTACTGCAGGATTGTAATCGAAGTAATCAGGGAGACAAAATAGAAAAATATATGAACCCTTTCACCATAGTTTGGCAATAAGAAGCTTTAGCGATTTGATTTGAGTATCTGGCGCAGCTGCATCGAAATGCAGCGCAGCAAAGTTGAAGCCCATTAAGTCCACATTTGGCCGATATTTAAAACACATTGCAATATCTAGAAGAAAGATGCTTAGAACTTAAAAATCGTTGAATGTTTAGCTTTCCCACAGCAAATTTAACTTTAACAAATTCTGAATTTTTTCTTCAGTGTTTCAGTGTTCATTCACAAAATGTTAACTGACAAACCAGCCATAGAGGTGGAAACTCATATCAACACCAACTCACTCATTATTTCAATAATGTTTTTTTTTTTTTTTTTATATACGAGTAATTGTAAATTTTATTACTCGTATTGCTCGTAAATTTGTAGTTATGAACATCAGAGGTATATTTTTCCTATTAATATTATTATTATTAACTATTTGTTTTTGTTTCCATTAATTTGTTAAATGCATTTAATTGTTTCACAATATTATTTATCTATTCGTTTTCAATTTCAATTTCTAACTCAGCAACAACATTAATATGACACATATTGTTTGATCGTAAATTTAACAACAAGATACAGTCAAGTTAATTTATTTTCAAATTACTGTGAACATAATTTAATTATGTTTTTTTATTTGTTATTGCTTGATGTTGTTGCTGTTGTCGTAAAATTTATAAATGACAAAATTTAACAAACATAAATGGAGAAATTTTAAAATACAAAATAAGATATTGAAATGATTTTGTTTTTGTATGAGATTTTCATGTCGATGTCTCCGAAAACCTTATTAATTTGTATCTGAAAAATTTAGTTTGGATTTTTTTACTGTTTCTGGATTGAGAGTTTCATCAAATTAAGTTTGTCTAATCAATTCTACTCAAATTAATTTGGGTATCTGCTTGAAAACCATTTAAATTAATTTCATTTTCACCATTTCTTTTAATAAAAACTTAACTAACCATGACTAAATAAATATATGGGTTATAATCACTTTAACTAACAAGACCGAGCGAGATACAAGCAAGCAATTGTAAATTTCGGTTTTCAAAATTACCATACAAATCAACAAAGCGTGCTACACACAATTGTTTTGACACATTTGTCATTAACTTTTGTTTCATTTAAATTTATTTCATTTGAATACCAACTCACAATATTCAGTTAATTTAAATTCATACTTAGTATGTACGTATGTATTTAAAATGTAATTAAAGCAAACAGAAAGAAACCCACCAACCGTCATTCAAATGTTTCTGTTGGCAATCTAACTTTTACCAATTAATGTATGAGTATGTATGGCTCACTTAATATCAGACCGTCACATCTAAAACAATTTAGAATTTTTCGAAAACAAATTGTTTTTGACTTTCAATACCATAATTTTCATCAATGTATTGTATGCAATATATTGATAACACATGTGAATTCGTGGGATATCTGAGAGTTTCAAAAAACCAACTTAAACATATGGGGTTTGTTAAATTGTCTTCAATTGGTTTCAGAAAATATATACATATGTATATACATATGTATGTACTTTCATAAGTAGTGTGTGTTTGTTAACTTGCAAAAGTCTATGAAATATTATTAAATACTATTTTAAAATTGTATTTTAGCCGACCTTTGTAGACCATCTTCATTTATTAATATTTAAGAAAAGCTAAAAGAAAGAAACTGCAGGTCAGTTCCTTTTATAAAAATCTGTGTTTTTGTTTTGATGAACCGCATTAACTGTTGCACACTATTTCCATCCACCTGCAATACTTACTCGCTTTAACATTCTTTTGAAGAACTTATTTCTTCGATATCAGTCCATTGCAGTTTTTGGATTATGAGAGCTAAATCGGGCCACGACTTTACTAAAGAGTGGTGACATCTAACAAGAGAAAGGAAACCTTTCTCCAGGCATTATTTTTTTTTACAAAAACGAAACCATAGCTATAGTGGTAACAAAAGTGATAGTCTCCAGACCATAATTCACCTTCATGAGAAGGGTATACATATATAAGTTTCACATTCCGTTTGTAATTTCCACAATATAATTTTCCGACCCTATAAAGTATATGTATATGTATATTCTGGATCCTTATAGATAGCGGAGTCTATTAAGCCATGTCCGTCTATCTGTCTGTCTGTCCTACTGTCTCTTGAAATCAATTTTCTGAAGACCCTAGATATCTTTGGGATCAAAATATTCAATAATCCTGTCAGACATGCTTTCGAGAAGTTTGCTGTTTAAAATCAGCAAAATCCGTCCATAAATAACGGGGTTATGAGCACAAATATGAGACAACCTCTGAAAATTTCATCAAAAAAACTATCAAAGTGTATTAATATAATATATATACTTACATATATATATAAGTATATATATGTATGTATATAATATAATTATGCATCCACAACAAAGGTGAATGGTAGGTAAATAAGATTCGGCATAGCCGAATATAGCACTCTTACTTGTTTTTATTTTTGTTTGGCATGCCCTGCAATATAAAATGTTAGTACCGGAGGGATGGATTTGCTTTATTGAATGCAAGTTCCTGGTATATTTTAACAACATTTTTGTTTTGTTGATTGTAACGTTTTATAATATCGTTTATAATGTCGGATTTTCCATGAATTTGGGAACGTTTTTTTCGATTTCTCCGCAGTCATACAAAGATTGTATTGTAGGACTTTTAATTAAATAAAAAATAAACGCCACCGAGGTAAAATACATAATTAAATAATGGCTATATATCAAGCTTTGATCAATGCGCCTACTCACCACCAGAGGCGCTGCAATACTGTACTACTAATAAACATAACGCGCAATTACAGTGTTGTCATATGAAAAGCTTTTCTCTACTTTCACCGCCTATTCTTCTCCTACCTATCCCTTTCCAAAGAAAGTAAAACAATTAATTAATTAATACATATATAGGCATATTAATTGCCTGAGTGTTGTTACTTCTCTTTAAAAAAAAATGTTTGACAAATCACTGAAAAGTTATTGAGTTCTAATCAGGTTTTTAAAAAACATTTAATCAGGGCTCTAAAAATGCCTTCAAAAATGGGTACCTATACCTTAAAAAAAATCGGAAAAATAAAAAGTCACTATTTCTAATAGTATTGTGAAATTTTCATTTAACGAAAACATAAAAATTCAGGTTTATATAGTCTCTTGTACAATAAATATCAAAAATATATACATATTTTCATTTTTTAAGTAAAAAATCACAAAAAATATAATATTAAACACAACTTGTGCAATATTTTTAAAATAGCGCAATTCACAATTTTGTGCAAATGTTATTGCAAAATTGCATTTGCCAATAAATTTATAGCATATTTTAACTCTTGCTGTGTACGTTGTTAGTATACAGCAAAAATATGCTAAACAATTTTGCAAATGCAATCATGCAATACCATTTGCACAAAATTGTGAATTGCGCTAATATCTTAGTCACACTTTTCATTTCAGACTCGTCAGTCAAGGCAAATATTTTTAGATAAGAGGGAAAAAGAGAACAAAAGGGGTACAAAGTTGGCGGTACTAGTCAATTTTCTTATTTCCTTTTGTTTTTCTTTCATGCAGATTGATTTCCATTAAAAAGTGCGAAAATTTAAATGACGTGTGTAAATGAAATGGCAAGTTTAAAAGAGAATTGAACAAAAACTGGTCAGCTAAAACTGAAGAGTGTGAAACAAGACTTACAGTATTTTATATATAAATATCTGAATTTAGCATATTTTATTAATTTAGGTTAATGTCAAAACAATTTAGTTTATTAAGTTTTAAATGACATTTTGAGTATAGAATCCAATTCATCCATCATATACAGGTACTAATTTTCAAAGATTTTCGTATTTTTTGTTATTTAAATTTATTTGGCTGAATATTCTTTCGAGGTTTTGTTAAAATAAGAGAAGTTTTTGTAGAATTTCCCGCTGTAATTGTTTTAATTTCATGGAATTTAGCATTTCAAATTGCTTTTTATGCTCACAGATAAATAAGTAATTTCTACTATCCTGACTCAATATTATTTGGATTTATTATATTTAAACTTAATAATTGTCAATAATTAAGAAAACACTACCTACTATTACTTAGTTTTTGTTTCTGAAATATGTCATGTTCTTCTTAATATTTATGATATTAAATGAGAAAAATAGTTGTTGTCTCAAAAAAGAGAGAATTTGGTAACAAAAATATTAATAAAACAAACAAATAATAAAAAAATTTAATTAATTTAGAAAATCGTCACTTCAAAAGAAACAAATCATCAAATCGTCACTTAACTGCTACAATTCTTTTTATTTCACAATGACTGATACTGGGTTTCCCCTATAAATTTATGAGTACAACAAAAAATCCCACTTAGAAAATCATAAAAATGCATTCTTTATTTGACAAACAAAATAATTTATACTTTAACAATCAATAATGCGTTTTTGTATGAGACTGTCGAACAAATTAGATAAATATTTATTTGTAAATTTATAAAACGATATAATAAAAAAAATACTCGTTCGTATTGATAACACGACAACACAAACAAATTATTTATTTAAAAATTTCTTTAAATAATAATTGGTCTTATTAATCATACATACATATTTCTTAAATAAATTTCCAGGAATTTGTTTAGCCGTATACATTTTAACACAAGTGCACAGCACAATTTGTGTTCCAGCAACGCCTAAATAAAACAGAAACGGCGATGGTAAAGAAAAGATAACAAACAAATAAGTACCCAGGAAAATTAAAAAAAAAACATTTTTTATCAATTATTTAAACAAAACACTTGAAAACTCTAATACTTAAAAAACAAATTTTTCAAATCAATTTAAATTTACATCATTTAAAGGTGAGAAAAGTAAATTTTCCCAAAAATGTAATAAAATTTACACATGAGTTAGATAAGAGACAAACAACACAATTCGAGCACATTTGTACAGCTAAATATTAGAAAATTATGAAAAATGAATTCATAAATCTAAAATATATTCAAGTCAAACAAACAGTAGATAATAATAAAAACACAAACAAGTAGAGAAAATAAAACCTGCAACTCGTCTACAATTCCTAAACATTTCTATTTAAAATTACTTGCGGTTTGTTAACAGACATTTTAGAATTTAAATGTTTTTTTTTGTTTTGTTCTCATTCAGTTTTCATGCAGTTGATTCGATTTGTGCAACAAAATACTTGTACATGGAGTAAAAAGAAAAAATCATGTCTATTTGTAATTTAAACATTTAATTAAAGTTATTACATTTTTTTTTATTTGTTACAAGATCACATGACTAACAACGATTTAAGTTAACAAGAAGTAGGCGTTTCTAAAATGAAATAAAAACTCTAGCCACATCTATTCCTGTCTTCTCCCATTAATTGAAAGTTGTGTCAATTTTCGTTGCATATGTATGTACATATACTTGTATTGTAGAATATAATAAAACAAAACTGAGATACTTACATACGAGTATGTATGTACATACATATATTTTTTGCAGACAAATTTTTTATAAATACTTAAGCTGCGTTCACATTATGTGTATTTGTCATGTGGACTGTCACTTTTTCGCATGTCAAATTTGTACATACATATAGTCTGAACAGCTTCAAACAATATCATGTGTTATTTCTCTGTGTGCAATACATATGACATTTTTGTATTTAGAACGAGTTCTGACAAGCCATCTGACATCAGCTGTTTTTTATAACCAAAATTTTGTGGCGGCAAAAATTAATTGAAATTTTAATAAATATAATTTATACCTAATAGTAAAACAAAAATACAAAAAAAAACTACACAAATTTATTATTGAAAATTGAGGGAACACTTGAAAAGGAGTTAACAAAAGTAAGTACTTATGTATATGACATAACCAACATATGAACATATAATTTATAAACCGTATGTAAAACTCAAATTTTGACATACACATGAAATCACATATGGGTTGAAAAGTGACATTCCACATGACAAATACACATAATGTGAACACAGCTTTACCTACATATATGTATGTATATGTTTGTGTGTAGTTTTGTTACATAACCAAATAGTTAGAAGTATTAAATAAATAAAAACTAAGTGCCAAAATATTTCGTACGCAATGATTATTATCTATCTTAATTGAATTAGACGCTTTTGAATTCATTTGATTTTAGTAACTCCCAAAAGATTTATAAAATTCAGTTATTTTCTGATTTTAAAAGTGATTTTAAAGTTTTGTAAATAAAAATGTTTAATTGAATTGAAAAAAAAGAATTATTTTATTCCATTTAAAAGGCTTTCAATTTAATGATGTCCCAAAATTGGCGCATTAGTGTTTGTATCATACACTACCATAGTGGGATTTGTGCTGATGTTTGTTACGCCCAAATATATTTAGCACCCATCTTAAAGTAAACCGATCGACTCAGAATCGCTGTCTGTACAGGTCGAAATTTGAAGATATTTTTAAAATTTACTCTGAGCCTTTTGTTTATGAATTTTATTGAAATCGGTTCATTATTGCGCCTAGCCTCCAAATACAAATGTCCTTCCGAAATAGGTGTTTATCGGTCCAAATAAATCTCCCTACAAATAAGTTGTATATAAAGCCAAATACCATCTAAAATTTTGTGCAGATCGATCTATAATTGACAATAGTTCCCATACAAGGCCCACTGCCGAAAATAACTTCTCTTGAAAATGTTGATAGTCAAATAATATTTAACACAAATATGTTTCATATACATATACACAAATCATTTGGTACAATTTTATGATGATCGGTTTATAATTATTCAAATCTTTTCAAAGTGTTTTTATCGAGATACATGTCACAAAATTTTTGGATGACCCATATAGCGCCCATTAATGAAAATCTATTTTTGTTGGGGATAACAAACGGGACTGGTTTTTCAAATCCCGGGATTCGGGATTTTATTAATGAATCCCGGGAGCTGGATTTTCGGGATTTTTGTTTCATATTAAAACAAATTGTTTTATAAATAATATAATAAAAACAATTGAGGGTGCTGTAGCGTAATTCGTTAGCGCATTTGATCATTAAGTATGAGTTGGTATTTGTAGCCCGGGTTCGATTCCCAGCCGCTGCTACTCAAACAAAACCAGTTTATGATAATTATTAGTTTTCTTCTATTTATCATAATTAATATTTATCACAGCCCCCTCCTTCGGTGATATAGCATTCAAACGCCACCGAAGTAAAATAATTAAATAAAGGCTATAAAATCAAGCTTCAAAAAATTAAGCGCCTACTCACCACGAGAGGCGCTGCACTAAAACAAACATAATGCGCAATTGCATAGTTGTAATATAAAGCTTTCTACTACTTTCACCACCTTTACTTCTGCAATCTATCCCCTTTTCAAAGAAAGTAACGCAATTATATATAGGCATATTAATTGCCTGAGTGTTACTTCTCTTAAAAAAAAAAAAATTTATTTCCAAAAAGTTACTTATGTTAAATATAAATATATTTGAAAGCAAACATGTTAAATGGATTAAAATTTTATAAACCATTAATAACTAAAAAAAACATAATAACAGGTATATAGGAGTATATTGAAATGTTAGATTGACAAAAATAATTTGTCATTTCGCCTTTAATTTCTATATTAATTGCTATGATCATCCAATGATCTAACATTTTTCCATTCCATATTGTTTTTGCTAAATTTATGCTATAACTGCCGTATTCATAAAAAATAAAGTAGGTTTGAAGTGTGCTTTTAGACAAAATTTTCTTAAAGTACATTTGAAGTCTACTTTAATTTTTATGAATAAGGGCATACAATTTTTGAACCATTTTCCTTTAATTTTGAACATGAATTATATCACCTTGATTTATTTCCTGAATAAAAAAAAATTATGCAAAGAAGGATTAAGGATTTATATAGATATTTACAAATTCCAAAAACTGTAGAAACATCAGTTTGGCAATCCAAAATTAATGTTAATTCTTTCACCTTTATTTCTTCGATAAACATTTTAAAATTAAAATTTTTGTTAGTGACTTTGTAAACAAATACTACTTTCCCGAAAAGTCCCGGGATATGGGATTTTTGGTATTGGGATTTCAAGCTTGGCATCCCTAGTTTATGCACATATACTGGGTGTAGGGTATTTTATGTTTGGGCTTGGCCGGCCATACTTTCTTAATTGTTTGTCATTAGATAGTTATTTTTATTGAATATTTTTTTTTATCGATTTATTCAATTTGTTGGTGCAGTATTAAATTTCCGATGTCAATGCACCGGTTGCTGTGGGTATGTTGACATAGACATTTGTCTTCAAATAACCTCATACAAGTAAATTAAATTTTATTAAATCACACAATCTAATATCGATAAGAGATTATGGAAATGTATAAGTACAAGAACTCTGTTATCATAGTATTAAGCAATAGTGATTGAATCATTTGCATTGATTTATGGTCTAATGATGCCTCTAGTGTTTTGACAATCAGATGTGGGTTCTCTGAATTCCAAATAAATTTAATTAAATTGTCCTTACGCCAGACACATCCACTGAAAAGCAAATTAAATTTTTCGATATTCAAATATTATAATAAATTAAAAATATTTACCTACAGCTTAGAAGAAGTACGATGGATGGACTTATAAATCATATTTTTGCTATACGTTTTTTACTAATTCTTTTATATTTGTTGTGGACTGAGCAACGTTTCGAATAAAATCCTTTTCTATTGTTTTAACACAGTATTTTATTTAGAGAAACGTTATTGGTATTGATATGATAAAAATGATCCAACAATTTACTAAAAATTAGTTTTTGTGATTAAAATTGGCGGTTTTTAAATCTCAATGTTGAATCACTTTTCATTGCTGTGGTAAGATGTGAACCCGAGGCAAATATGTATTAAGAAACGGGTTGTATTTAATTGTTCTTTATTGTGCTTTTTGAATTAACTATATTATAATAAATGGACTTAACCGATGTTTACCTTATCTCTATCCAATGATAGTTTTGGAATTTTTCAATTGAATGAATGACATGTTTATTTATTATATGTATGTATAAGTAATGAGTAAAACGGAAGACTTTATTGTACTTTTCATTTCTTTTAATAGTACTTTATGAATTTTATGTACATATTGAAATTTTATAAAATGCTAACATTAGTGAGATTAGTTTATATACCGAATGAGTGGCAATGACTTAATATTTCTCAAAGGAAATAGACATTTTTCTCCTCTAACGTTAAAATTTGACTCCTCATATGTTCCTATGAGAGGTAAGAATCAAGCAGAAGGGATTAATTTTTACAGAGTTTTGTTAATAGAAATTGTTTTTCAACCCCAGCTCAGCCAGAAAAATGATCAATAAAATTTTAAATAGAGATTTCATGTTGTAAAACAATTCCTTTAGTAAAAATAATTTAATGAAAATTAAATTTAATGAACTCGAGCCCAACTAAATAAATATTATAAATATCAAAAATTTTCAAAAATTTTATATGTAATCGAAAAGAAAATTAAAGAACACTGAATACAATTCTCCAGTTTCTAAATTATTGACAAATTAGAAAATTTGTTTTTTTTTCTATGAAAAACTATTTTAATTGACATAAATAAATTAATGTTTTTTATATCAACAAACATTTTTTAAATGTATTTTATAAAAAAAAACTTGCATGTATAAACATTTGCAATTAAAAAAATTATACGAAATTGTCCATATTTGAACAACAATCATTGATGAATGCAATGCCTTGATATTTCTACTAGAGTCCAACAAATTCTTAACATTACTCAAACAATCTAGATTCTGGATTCATATTCATGATTTGAAGTTTCTCATACAATTTAAACAAAATCTTTAACTAAAGAAAATTAACAAAGACACACATACATACATACATACATACTCGTACATATACATACATATCGTATGGATGACATTGTAGAAAATGAGTTTTAATGAGTTATGTTTTTTACAAAGTGAATAATTTAACAGCAGAAAATAAGGAAGAACAAACACATACATACATACATATTTTTTCAAAAAGAATTTCTTATAATTATTGAATATTGTTGTTTTATTTTCTCCATCTCTCACTCTTTCTTTTAAAGAAACAAAAACCAGTAGTTAGTGAAAATAAAACATTTTAACACACACTCGATCTGGGAATAGATAAGACAAGACGATTGTGTGAGCTGAAGAAAAGAAATTAAAAATACAAGTAGAAAGAAATATTTGATTTAATAATGATCCTGAGAACAAACAAATATGAAAATCACACAAAGCAACAACTTACATACGAGTACGAGGAGTACAGTGCAACAGTCCAAACAACAGTCAAGTCAACCAATATATTTAACATAAATAATAAAATGTAGAAAAACACAAACATTTCCTGCAACATAATTTGATACCAACACAAACACTTACACACTAACTCACACAAACATTCATATGCACATATTTTGCTGTTTAAAATGCTAAAATAAACAGGTAGAGTTTGTCTACGAGGACAATCGGAGAAATGCTTTTCGAAATTTAAGCTGATTTGTTTCAATAAAAATATCAAAATTATCGGAACTATCTGGGGCCTTCGAACAATTGTTTTTAACAGACAAGAGGAAGTTGTTAACTTGGCAATACGTCTGGCTGAAAACATAAAATTAATTTAATATAAATAATATATTTTTTTATTTTTCGAAACGACTTGTCAGCCCAACCCAACCCGAGTGACTCGGTGAGTGTGTTTAAATACAGTATTGGATGCCACATCACAAGCACATCATGATTAATGGGTTTTCAAACATACATAAAGAGTTGTTGCAACAATGACACAAACCGTACATACAAACAGCTAAACAGAACAGAAAAAAAATGTTGCATATTAAGTGACAAACTACTGCAAAATAAAAAACAAATCATTGATTATTTTAACAAACCACCATACAGAGACACAAAGACAGCCAGCACAGACATACAGAAAATTGCATACATGCAACACAAAAGTAGCAATAGCAACAGCAGCAGCAGTCACCAACAACAAATACCCCAAGCAAAACAAACAACCAATACAAAAATGCATAAATTATTTTACAGTAGACTGTAGAAGAAGAGATGGATGTGGCATGAAAAAAAGAAGCAAAAAAAAAACAAACTAAAAATGCAAAACACACATAAATAGCAATTTCAATAAATGCAGATGGCGTCCAAGTGGTATCTCTCTGGTATACAGGAGCAGCAACAGAAAAAATCACAAACGAATTGCTTCAATGGCTGCCACAGGTTGTGGCACAAAGCTGTAACTGAATCTGAAACTCAAAAAAAAAACACAGACTCCGTTTGCATTGGCTCTGTTCGCAACTGATGATGACTGAAAATAATAATCATTCTTAAAACGACGACTGTCATTGCCACAACAGTTTCATACATACATATATGCAGCATCACATACTTGCAAAAAATCATGCATAACAACAAACTCATATTATTAACTTGGCTTTCTTTTGCACCTTGCAATGTAAATTTTGCAAAAACAAATGCCTGCATAGTTCACCTCTTCAGTCCAGTCCTCCAGCTTTAAAAATCTTTATGTATTTCTTGCAAGCGTATGTTTGTGTGTGTGTTGAAAACAGTGCAACAACAAAAAACTTGATTGATTGGTTGCTGACTGCTGGCTGGCCGGCAGACTTGTTGGCCGTTAAAACGTCCAGTGGCAGTTGGCTGCAACATTTTCCTTTTGATTTTGCATTTAAAAACTCAGACATGCAAAAACTCTTGCCGACTCTGTGGCATGTTTATGTATAAACAAAATGTCTTTGTGGAGACTTAAAGTTTTGTTTTGTTTCTTTATATTTATAGTTATTTTTTGTTGCTTATATATTTTTGCATTTTTACGCCATATTGAATTGTAAGTTTTTTTTTCTGTTTGTTCGTGCAATCGTTATGTGCTGCAAGCCAATGTAGTGTGAACTAAAAATGTATTATTAGGGACATTCAGTAAGCGAGAACACAATTTTTGAGGTGATTTATAGTTATTGATGCAACAATATACATCACAGGAAAACAGTACATGTTTTTGTAGCCAGGAGGGAAAAAATACAAAAAATGTTTCCAAAAACTAAAAATGGTTATCGCTAAATATGTCGGGAGATATAGAAAAATTTGCTGCATCATTTTCATACAGTTTGTGGTTGCCAAATTCGTCTTATTTTTAGACCATTTTAAAGTGAACACAGTCTTTGCATGTTGTCTATAAACTTCATTTTATAATTGATCGCTATTATTTCATTGATTTTGAAATAGACTTCAACTTAAAGTCACTAAACACATTTAAAGATTGCAAGTAAAATTCCAAGCGTATTTAAATTATGCAGGATCGAATAACTTACTGAAATCCATCTAACGGACTGAACGAAGATTATCTCTCTATATATGATAATTTTGGAAGTTTAAATTGAATAATATATCTCATATATATATAATTGAATACACATGATAAAATGTTTAAAAACTATTTTAAAAATTAATTAAAAAACAATTCCATCTCAGAGATGGGCACACAAATAGTCCTCCAACCAACGGAACAAAATAGAAAATTAAATATTTAGCGGCTCTAAAAAAATGGAAAATTGTCTGTTAACTAGATTTCAGATTTTGTTATGTTTTTACCTATTTTTATTTTAACTTCGCATTATTCCAATTGAAAACAACAAAAAATTCAAAGTATGTATGTATGTGTGTAGTACCTTTATCCCCCCAGAGATTTACAGCCATGACTTTGCTTTAATCTCAGAATTATTAATTGTTTATTTACATACATACGTGTTGGTAATGAACATAAAAAGAGTATTTCCCAAATATTAAAAATGCTTTTTCTTTAAAGTGTGTGTGTGTGTGTGTGTGTGGCAAATGCTGAAACAAAAGCAGTTTTTATGCAAATCATAATCTATTCTCTTCAATTGTAGTGTCAATTTTCCAATTACAATTCAGCATAATTAATCATTTAAATTATCAATAATCATAGTCATAAATACAAAAAGCAAACATTTACATGCATTAGAAAAGTCAATTTACCATAAAATCTCAGCTTTTCAAGAAATGATTTTCATTTGTTGAAATAAAATAAGGGGAAATGTGCACATCATGCTCCGCCATTAACAACATTTCCAAAGAATTCAAGGCGTTGCAAAAATTTGAAAAATATTCAATATAAACAATTAATTAAATTTTTACATTTTTTACTGCAGCGCTTCTCTATTTGCTATTTTATATTTAAAATAGTTTCTTTTAAAATCCTGTTTATTGATTAATGTCTTGTGTAAAACAAACATTTTAAAAGATTTTTTCTTATTTCAAAAGAATCTATGCTCCTTTTCCTTAATTCAGATCATATACATCGGATCAAAAATGACTATTGTAGAAATGAAACTTCATACAACTCTTTTAAACCTCTGTTTATCTAGTTCGATATCAATGAGTTACATTAAAAATCCGTTTTTCTTTTTCTATAAATGAATTGGCCAATTATATCACAACTTATTACGGACAACATCGTCATCATTATCATTACAGTCATCACCAATCGCCAGTAAATGTTGCCGGTGTACACACTTCTGCTGTTGTCGTTGCCTAACTGTCATCAACCACTGTCATTAACAATTCGTCCTGGTGTGACTGTCTTTCTCTTCTTTAACTTGCGGTTTCAAATTTTATTTGTAAATAGTTGTTGGTGTTTTGTGTTTTTTATCACCACCCAAGGGTGGGAGTTAAGTTTTGTCCTTTTTATTATCGTTTACAACCCGCTGTGTGTTTTTGTCGCGAGTATTATAATGGCGGGGAGGAGGTGCGATATAAAATTGAAAATGAATTGAAATAAAATGTATAAAGAAAACTAACAACGCTAAATGATCTTTTATGACGCGTGTCTTGAGGCAATTTACAATTGGGTATTTTATTTCCATCTCCATTTGTATTTGTATTTATTTTTTAAATGCAACGTTTAACGTGAGAATTGTGGGTTTTATCTATTCATCTGTTACTAATACCTTATATGACGGTGACTATCTCTAAAATAACTCGTTGTTTTGTTAAAAAGTATTTATGATGATATCTAAATACTTCGTACACCATTTTGGGCTACTTTTATTTAGTGTGCCTTGATGACATTTTAGTTTTAAACTATTTTTATGGTATGTTTTTTTTTTTTTTTTGTTAACATACTCTCAACATTGTCAACCAATATTGATGAAAACCCTCAAGTGTAATTGGAACTCCTTAAAAAATACCAGTAATTTATAATTTATTGCCAATTAATTAACTATGTAGGAGCATTGTAATTGAAAAGTTTATGGGGTTAAATGGGTGCAAACGCATTAATGGATGGAAAAATACCAGATGACATGCAAACTTTGAAGGTTTGTCTCCCTTCCTACGGTTAGCAAAAGTTTAGAAGTTCTAAAACTAATGATAATTGTCATTGATTAGTGGAAAAGAAATGACAATTGTCATGAATATAAAGAGAAGAGTTTTTTTATTGTTTTACATTTCGAAAATAATTATACAGATTTTTTGCTTTGAAAAGTATTATGACTGTTTCAATAATCTGACAAAATTTTTAATTTTATAAAAAAATTAGCTCATATTTTATAAAAGAGGATATATAGTACATATGTTTATCAGAATTAAAATAATATAGCCAATGGCCAACAACTACAAAAAGCTAGTAATATACTTAATAATTATAAATGGTCTGAGCTGGGATCATAATATGGTTGGAATCAACCATAACATAATTGTATCAACAATTATATGATTATGCTGTAACCATAATATGATTGAGCTATAACCATAATATGATAACCATGTTTTAGTTGGACACAATTTTATTATGTTAGGGATACTACTAAATATAATCATTGAACCATAAAATTATTATATTATGGTTGTGAGTAAAAAATAATTATAATAACGGATTAAATTATGGTTAATAGGTTTATGCTGCTAACCATTACAATATGGTCATATATGAATTACAAAAAATAATCTTAAAGCAATCACGAAAATCAAACATAATATGACGCTGTTCGATTAATGTTACCACAACCATATTTTGACTTCGTGTGTGTGTAAGAAACGATTATAGGCAACTAAAGATAGCTAAGGAACTATTCAGCGGGCGGAAAATACATTTTCATTTAACAACATTAAAAGTTTAAATTTAAAAACACAATCCCTGTTTAAACCTAAAAAGAGGGTAAAGTTCAATTAAACACTGAAGACAAATCATAACACATATAATACATTTCTGAAGTCATGTTCCCGTATAATATTTAGATGTTTTATTTAATGCAACTTCAAATTTAATTTCCAAAAAAAAAATTCAAATTTTCATAATCTCAACCAACAACAGCTATTTAATCTTTAGTCGTCAATAAAAGAAAAAACGAATATGCCAATTAAAATGAAATGCATTACTTTGCAATAAATAACCACTGTAATGAAAAGGGTTTTGATTTTAGCTGTATTCGATCTAAAATCGTGTCTAGCCGCGTGAGCGCGTGCATAACCATCAACACATTATTACAAAACATTTTGTTTTTGTAAAACCAAAATCAAAAAAAAAAAAAAAATAAAACAAAATTCAAGCCAAATACGCTTCATAAACGTTTTGTTCTAAAGAAGTTGCAACATGAAGCTGCAGCAGCAACAAACAAAACAAAAAACTTTTCTTACCATTTGCTAGTTGTAGTTGTGGTTACTTTTATTATGCACTAGAAGAAGTCAAGTCAATATCACAGCAATAATATTGATGGTGGAAGCCAGTGTTAAGAGAAGTAAGAGAGGAAACCCGAAAAAAGTGGAAAGAAAAACTGATAAATATAAGAAAAAATATAGTAAAGACTGGCTTTAATCAGATACGTGATCTTTAGAATATTTATCGTTAAAGATCTTTAAGCTTGAGGAAAGAGTTTATGCTTTAATAGACAGTAATGTACACGCTTCCTTAACTAGAAACTTAACACTATTGTCATTATGGTAACAGCAGCAGCAGCAGCAGCCGCAGAAACAACAACAAAAATACCATTTTCTTATATATTTTTGTTTTTTTTTTTTTGTTAACTAGAGTTTAAACTGTATTTTTTGTTAGTTTGTTGCTGTTGTTGTTGTTGTTGTGCTTATTAAAGATTATTTAATATAATGAGTTTTTGATCATTGAATAGATTAGTTTAAGTGCTGATTGTGAAGAAGATGATGTTGGTGGTGGTGGTAGTTTTAGTGAAAATGCACCAGGTTTATGTTGCCAAAGATGATGTTAATGAGGATTTTCGAAATACTGAAATTGTAAAATCGATTTTAAAGCAAAGATAAAAATTATGGCATTTATCGATGACGTTTTAATTGGTCCATGTATCGACCTGGCCGTTTTTCTATATTTCATAATATATTTCACCACCAGGGTAAGGTTAAAGATCATTTAAAAAAAAAACCAAATAAAAAAGTATAGTCGGTCAAGCCGAACCATATAATACCCTACACCTAGTATATGTATAAAACAGAGTTTCAGAAATGGGCGTTATATGGGTGATATAACCTATTGTGGAACAATCATCCATAAATTTAGTGTCATGGTGTCTGTGAATATAAGTATTATATGTGTTAAACTTTATCTCGATATAAATACTTTTAAAGGACTTATGGAGGTTAAAGTGTCTTATATGGAAGTTTCGACTAATTATGAACCGACCATTATAAAATTAGTTGTCATTATATCACTATATAAGAAACTTATTTGTGTTGAATTTTATTTGATTACCAACATTTTTAAGAATATTATGACCGTTAAAGAGATATTTGGAAGTGGGCCTTATATGGGAGCTACGACTAATTATGGACCGATCACAATAAAATTGTACCGTCTTATTTGTATATATATGAAATATATTTGTGTTGAATTTTATTTAGATACCAACATTTTTGATTGAGTTATGCTCTTTAAAGTGATTTTCGGAAGTGGGCCTTATATGGGAGCTACGACTTATTATACCGATCTTCACAAAATTTTTAGATGTGATTTAGCTCCATTTACTATTCATTTGAGGTGAAATTTGTTTGTATACTTGCATAATTCAACCATTTATTATCGCTAAACCCCAATTTCGGAAGAATATTTGTATGGGGACCAGGTGAAAAAATGGACCGATTTCTACCAATTTCAATCCCGTCCGTCCTTGGGCCGAAAAAATATCACGTACCAAATTTTATCGAAATATCTGCAAAATTGCGGCCTGTACTCTGCGCACAATCCTTACATGGACAGCCAGCCAGACGGACGGACAGACAGACGGACATCGTTAAATCGACTCAGAAAGTGATTCTGAGTCGATCGGTAACTTTAAGATGGGTGTTGGACCAGTATAACTGGGCGTTACAAACAAATAGCACAAATCCAATATACCCTCCTCACTATGATGGTGTAGGGTATAAATACAGAATATTTGTGAAAAAGTTTATATATTTCCCTTGAACTGAATAATATTCTGGAATTTTTAAATTTTTTAACCAAAAGGTCGTCATTTTTTGGATGTAAATAGGAATGGAAAATAATGTTCCTAATAAGTGTTCCTACCTAGGGTTGCTAGGTAAGTGTTGTTTTTCATTTTGCCGGGGACACATTTCGGTTAACCCACATTGCAATTATTTGAATTGTTGAAATTTTAGATTAAATTCTATTAAGTGTTCTTTATTAAAATTGTACTTTCTCTTATTTTCTTTACAGGTAAGTTTAATACATTATTGTTTAATTCTTTGTTTAAATGGTAAGCCAAAATAACTAACTAATATACATAAAAATCTAGAGACAACATCCATTAAACATAATTGAATGTTAAAATTAACAAAATTTATAGTAAAATTATATTTTATAAAGTTCTAATAATATTAATATTTCTTCACTAAACACTAAAAACGTCAAAATAAAAAAATAAAAAATAAATAAAAACAACACTCCATATAAATTATAAATTTCTAATAAACTACTTTTAATATTTGCTACCCTTTCCTTTCATTACGAGTATATTGATAATATTTTATAGATTTGATTATAACTAACCAACTACACTGGTCAATTTCAACACCTGTTCCGATAATTTGCGTGTCAATTTCAACAACAAAGAACAATCACCCCCACCTACGTTATTAAAAAAGAGAACGAAATAATCATTTTAATTTCGATTTTCATCAGAAATCGTAAAACAAATAATTGGTCTACTGAATAAATTATGGGAAATAATGTGCAAAGCAACAATAACAGTAATAAATATTAATTTTAAATAATACCGTCATAATTTGTTATTAACAAAGTCAACACTTCAACAGAAAGAAAACAAACCCCCTTGACCACCACTCAATATACATACATACGTATGTATGTATGTACTCGTACATAGTACCACTGAATCCAAACAACCAAACCCATTTAAATTGTCAAAATAGTAACAGCCAGAGTCATAATTTTTTGTGTTCGGTAGTGTCGTGTTTGTGTTTTATTTCAGTTCCCAAATGAAAATTCCGGTGAAATATTTATATATGAATTATTAGTCGATTGAATTAAATTGTACTGAATTGAATTGAATTTATTATTTAACTCGCACGAGTACATATGTATGTATGTATGTACATATACACATACATGAACGATATTTATTTGAGGTTTTACACATGATTGATATTTATAATATTTTTCATTCGAAAACGAAAAAAAAAACAAAACTAAATAAATCATACACGAAAATATTGTAATTGTTATGAACTGAATTTCGATGAAAATGTTTATTTATTATAATATTTAAAAGCACAAATTTAAAATTTTAGGAGGGTTGTATTAAAATTGCTTTATAAAAAAGGATAAATGTAATTTGATCTGTCTAGCGAATATTTTTTTATAAGTTTTTATTAAATTCTTAATTATTCCAGATGGTCTGTGGAAAGCACAATGAACCGAAATAAAGGCTGTTTTTCCAGAATGTTTGACATTCTTCTAAGCAGAATTCTTCTAAGCAGAAGAATGTCAGTAAACTGAAATCAGCCGAAATAGTAGTCTGAACCAAAATGTGAAGCCATGTCAAATATTTGTATTTTTAACCCATAACTTAAGAACTAACGGGTCCGCCATCTAACGTTTTTTTCAACTAGTGCTTATTTCATGAATCCTTCCGCTGATCGAATATGGTTGTGTATACGGTTGAACAACGCTGGGAAATATTGTGATTACTTTGAAAATCATGGTGCCGATTTTGCCAAAAAAAAATCATCTTTTCAGATGTGAAGCTCATTTTGATCTTGGCGGGTATGTAAACAAACAAAACTGTCGCATTTTGGCAGAGAAAACCCGCACGCATACAATGAAAAGCCGATGCACCCAAAACGAGTCACTTTTTGGTGCGGATTTTGGTCCAGAGGCATAATTGGGCCATTTTTCTTCGAAAATGAGCAAGAAGTAGCCGTTACAGTCAATGACAATCGTTATCGGGCCATGTTGAACAAATTTTTGTTCACAAAAATTGAAGAGGAGGATATTCGCAACATTTGGTTTCAACAAGACGGCGCTACGTGCCACACAGCCGAAGCTACACTCGATGTTTTGCGCCCTGTTTTTGAAGATCGCATTATTAGCCGCAGAGCTGATGTCGTTTGGCCACCTCGGAGCTGCGATTTGACACCGTTGTGGGGTGCCGTCAAAGATAAGTATTACGCCGACAAGCCAGAGACAATTGACGCTTTAAAGGACAATATTCGTGAAGCCATTGGTGAAATACAGCTGCACACAATCCACAGCCATTTGAATGAAATTATGTTCCATTATTAACCGGAAGGATTGCAATTTCAAATAAAAAAAAAAAATTTAAGAAAATATTCAGTAGCTTTTTTTATAGCATTTTCAAAAAAAAAAAAGTTATTTGGACCCTCTATAATAACACGGTGCTACAAAATTTTCTTTTTTGCAAGCACTTTCAATGTGACCTAGTGTCTAAAAGACTGTATTACAAAACCGGTTTTAAAAGTTTCAATATACTTCCAAATTCCCGAGTTATGGATCAAAGAAATTTTGTTTTGAGGCTGCTCCTTTAAAACATTTATTTATTTTTTTTATTTATTAACCGATTTTTGAAATTCAAACGGTTTTGGAAAGCAAAATAATTCTTATTTTTAAATATAATGGTGATTTTTTAAAAGCTATAGGAAAGTTTTTCAAAAAAAAAACACATAAAATTCAGAAAAATGCATGAAATCTTTATTTGAATCGATAGTACGTCCATATAATTTACTGTTCGAAGATTATTTCATGCAAATGTTGACCTTGGTCTATCCGCTTAGTCCAATTTCGGCATTTTCTTTTCAACATTTCGGCCGGTATCTCACGAATAAAGGCTTGTCTGTATAGACATGAGCTTTAACATAGCCCCACAAAAAATAGTCTAAAGGCGTCAAGCTCTTGCATTTTGGGCAAAAAAAAGTTGGATATCATCTCACGGTAGCGCTCACCATTCACAGTTACGTTACGATTCGCATCATCTTTGAAGAAGTACGGTCCAATGATGCCAACAGTCCATAAACCGCACCAAACTGTGACTTTTTCTGGATGCATTGGTAGCTCTTGCAATGCTTCTGGCTGATATTCACTCCAAAATCGACAATTCTGCTTATTTACGTACCCATTGAGCCAAAAATGAGCTTCGTCGCTGAACACAATTGAACTTTCTTAACAGAACACGCGTTTTGATAATAAAATTCAATAATTTGCAAGCGTTGTTGGTTTGTAAGACGATTCATGGTTAAATTATAGACCAAACTGAAGATGTTTGACAGTGAAACAAAACACGAAACGTGCGTCAGCTGTTTAAACCAGTGTTGCCAAAAGGATAATAACTAAAAAAATCACCCTTTATATACTTCTCATACAATATTAGCACAAATATGAATAGATTTTTTTAATTATATGTTAAATTAAATTAAATTAAATTTTGATTTCTTCGACCTTTTTTTTGATAAAATAAAAAAGTTTTTTCGAGCTCGAGGACAATTATTTCTAAAAAATATATATATTTTTTATTTTTTAAATTAATTCTTCCAATATTTCGATATCCATCGAATATCATTAACAAGGAATGAGTTACAATTATATTTTTAAGAGACGTACATATTATTGTCTCCACATTCAATAATGAATATGGAAAATTTTTAATTTTTTTTTTTAACTTTTAAAATTTCTACGAGACTTTTTTTTCCGAATTTAGTTTAAAAACAACAAATATATTAAAGACAGTATTTTTCTGAGTAAAATGAGACGTCATTTGTTGAAATCGGTTGAGAAATGAGGAACGAACAAAAGAGTGGTAACCAGTTTCGATTAGATTAGCATGATTTAATAAAATAACGTTAATCTAATAAAACTTAACGAATTTTATATTTGTATCACCAATTTTTATATGAAATTTTTTTAAAAATGTTTACTTAATCTATTACGTTTAAAATACAAATCATCAGTTTCTCGCTGTAGTGACCAGCAGTAATTAGCTAACATCCGGATTTGACTTTTTCCTTCAAATCTCTTTTCAATTGTTAATAACTCCTGATGGAAACGTTCGCCTTGTTCGTCACTAAATTAGCCTAGATTTTAAACGTAATAGATTAAGAAAACATTTTTAAAAATATTATTTAAGATTCAGCCCTATCAAATGTTTTTTGTACAATGTAATTTAAGTGTCTACTTTTCGAAATGATTTTATTACGATTTTTGGATACAATATGTTGAAGTTCAAGATTTTATTATTATTCTACTACTTCTCGCTCAACCCTCGCACAAACAGTTACTTGTACAGTGTAGTCGTCATTTGTTTGTATTTTATTGCTGTCCAAATTTATTGAAAACATACATATTCGAATGAATACTAAGTTTTGAACTTTTCTGCATGTGCAAGTCGCCAGCCAATACAACGCAATATAGGGACATACTCGTACATGCTCTTATTTGCAAAATTTCAAAGTAGTTATTTTTTCATATGTAATTGTCTGGGGCGCCACTTGTTCAAAAAATATTTGGTTGCAATCATATGGCAGGCATAAAGAAATGTTCACCTTTAAGTCGTACAAAAGCTCCACCTCCAAACGAACACAATAGCAGCAGCAGAGAAAAATCGAGGATTTAAGTTTTCTGTATTTAAAATGACTTCTTTCTTTAGGTTTTTGTGCAAATATTGCAAGTCGTTTTTTTTGCCACAACTATAAATTAAATCTTTGCATATTGTTGCATAAATTAAATTTGTTTACATCTGAACCACGCCTCTTTCCATTCATGTTTAGCATATTAACGCCCCCTGGAACTTAGAGATTTTCAACAAAAATCCTTTTTGTTTCGTGGCGTCTTTGGCCAGGCAAATGTCATCATCGCCATCATCGTCGTTGTTTGTTGCTCTCGTTTGTTGGTTAATTATAGTTTATCGTATTTCCATAAAACACGAAATCTTTAAATGCCACACGATAACATTCGACGCTTTGTTGCAACAAGCAATGCAATCGATTGTTGCTGCTAACTGCTGTTGCTGTTTGTCATTTATTGTTTGCTGAAGATCTCTGTCTAGAGGTCGTTATGTTGTGTGTTTCTTAAATTAATTATTGGTTGCATTTAGCGATTTGTGGCTGCAATAAATCAATTTGCCAAAAGGGTTTAATAAACTTAACAATACAACACACACTGGCTGGCTGGCGGAGGTTGCAAAGTAGACGAAGATCATACAAACAAAATATGTTAAATATGTAAAATGTACATGTTTGCAACAATCATCGTATTGTGTGAATGTTTAATACAAACATACATACATATTTATAAGAAATTGCACAACGATATTGAGTAATCGTTGCTATTTATTTGAATAACCAATAATTTGTTAAGTAAAACATGTTGTAATAATAGGGTTAATGTTTACACTGTTTTAGCAATAGTTATGGGATTTTTATGGTTTATTTATGTTATAATAACAATACATTTGTATACCGTGCACCAACACTTGTGGAAAAAGATACCCTTTCTTTATTTCTTTGACTCTTATTAAATTCTTCGCAGTCTGTGTAAATCACGCTCACTTCCAAACTACAAATTAATTTGTAATCAGGTTCATCAAGAATGTTTTTTTTCTTCATTGTTTTAGGAAGCTGGGTATCAAAACTCAGCAAAATCGATCCGGAGGTTGGTAAATGAGGACAAGCGGAAAAACCGCTGACAAACTGCAGTTTTGGGTTCAGGAGTTGACAAGTTGTGCCTTACAGTCCGGTTTCCATTATGTGGTTTCACATGTCAAAGTCCTTCGACAAAATGAATTACGAAAAGAGGAATACTGCATTTCTAAATTATTAAAATTTCACTATCCAACTAAACATTATTTGAACATAATAATTTGTATACAATAATTTTTATATAAAAGAGTTTTCGTACAAGTTTAAACTCAACTTTTGAATGTCAAAAATTGAAACTGTCTTTAATATCTAGTTCTAATTTAAAAGTAAAAATTTGATTTGAAAAGCATTGCAAAATAAAGCACTTTTTTGCGCTTCAAATAAAAGCGGCCGCCTTTTGATTATTCGCACACAATCATACATTTGCTCAAAAACGAATCCAAAGTTGAACAGAAAACAAACATAAAAAAAGAAGAATAAAAAAGAAGTTACCTTCAAGAAGTTCTGTGTCTAAATTCACATCCATCAAATTCTGACGCTTTCATCATCGTCATCATCATCATCATCAGTAAGAATCAAAAAGTTTTTAAAACAGGACAATACAAACAACATGCAACAACAACAGCAACTGTGGCAGCAGCATCGGAATCAGTAGCAACATTTTAAATCTTTCGTAAATCAACAAGAAAAAGAAAAACATCATTGTCATTCACATGTTAAAAAGAATGAAATAAAATCAAATCATGGCCAATATACATACATACATATGTATGTATGTATGTATGTAGTCATTCGCCAAAAACAGTAGCAGTACTAGTAGTCAGTTGCATGAAAGTTTTCTATTTAGTACAAAAATATACATGCATACATACATACATACATACATACATACATACATACATTTTGAGCAACTTTTATCCAAGAATATAAAAATCGTCATAATAATGAAGCCAGTAGAAAATATTTTTAAGTGTATGGAGTAAAATGAACCTTGAGTACCTCTATACAATGATGCTGATCGTCATGGAGATGACGTTTAAAAATGATGATTTGCCTCTGTTTCAGTTCCTTTTCATTTCTTAAATATAAATACATATTTTTCTTTTTGCCGACCACATACGCATTTAAATTGTTGTGCTTGCGGTGCGGATCAAATAGTTTTCTTCTGCTGCTGTTGCTGCCGTTACTGCTACTTTGAATCAGCAAATATTCCTGACTTTTTGTTTTCTCTTCTTAACTGGACATTCTTTAACACACAAGTCCATTTTATTTCAAATAGTTAAGGTTCTGTATTTTTTTTTTGTTCTTGTTTTACTGGATTTCTTTTTGCCTCATTTGCGTTGGTGTTTTTTTTTTTTTATTTTTATTTCGATTTGTTTGGGATATTGTCGCATAATATTGACATCTTTTCATCAAATCATTCATTTTACCGCATTTAAACGTGCATAAATAAAGTTTCTTTTTGTTGGCATCAAGAGAAGCAAATCAATACATTTTATGCATGGAAATGTTATTTAGTTGCAAAATTTAAATCACAAGCGTTCATATGAAACGGATACGAAAGCCGCTTGATGTTTTTGTTAACAAAACTAAAGCAGAATGTTGCCAAGTTTTTGGAAATTATCAAATTTAAATCCTGCCAAATTTGTTTTCGCAATGAAAGGTAATTATTTTGATTTGATCTATTTTTATTTAGTACAAAAATATCTTTATAAAAAGGTACACAACTCAATTTTCTTGGCTATATTGTGGATTTATTAAAAAAAATATTCACTAACACATGAAGCTGCGCTACACATTCTGTCAACTCAAATTGTCACGACCTTATTAATGGTTTCCGGATATATTTTAGAGAGTGTCTTACGGTATTCGCTTTTAGGGTCTGTATCAAAATTATAAATTCTCAGAATCACATTAATTTTGAAGGACTCCGTACAAAATGCCTAATTATGCTAAAGCCAAAGATCGTTCATATCGAGCACTAACCTCCTGAAATTTCAACTGTAGGTTTGTCTTCGAAATTTAAATGTGTATAGACTAGCAAAAGTTTTTCAAAAGTAGAAAACATTTAAAAACAATCTGGATCCAGTAAGAAATGTGTAGAAATATGTTTGGTGCTTTTGTAAAATTTTAAGTTTTTAGAGCAGTAAAGAAGAGTAAAACTGTTTTTAATTGTACGATCTTGAAGCCCAATTCACGGGTCCGAAACATGAAACTATGCGATTACCTAACGTTTCCTTTAATAAATCAATTGTGGTCATGTTGAAACCACAACTCCTGCATATCATGATTGTTAAATTGATGGACGAAAAAGTCAGTAATCATGGCTCTATAGCGGTCAACATTGACTGTAACGTTCTGGCCAGCTTCGTTTTTAAAAAAGTACGAACCAATTATTCCGACAGCCCATAAAGCACAACAAACAGTCAGTTTTCTGGATGTAACGGTGTCTCAACCTACACTTGAGGATTATCATCACTCCAAATACGGCAGTTTTGTTTATTGATCAAAAGTGAGTTTCATTGCACAATTTGGAAGCGTTGTTTAGGCGTCAGTCTATTCATGTTAAAATGCCAAACCAAACTAAACATAAATCACTTGACAGCTGACAAGATGGCTGCCTCTTAAAAAGCGTTGCCTACATAAAGTTTAATGCATCTGAAAAAACACCCTTTACAAATAATATATTTTCATATAACATATTTTAGCGTACATTAATATAGACATTGATATAGACTGCTATAACAAAATTTATTTGAAAAATTTTCTTAAGGGCTAAAACTCTTTCTGAACCAACTTTGGCAACTCTTTACGAATCAATCCCAACCAATTGTTTCGTAGACATAAATCTTTGACATGATGATATCGAATTCACCTTGTTCACATCTACCTTCTCCTTCTTCTCCTCCTCATTTATTCTTCGTCTTTTTTTTTTTTTGATGAAATGCCAATTTCATGAGCCAATGATGTTAATGTGTTCTTAATGCTAATAAACGTGGCTACTGGATTTCGTCGCTTCCCAGCACAACAACAACACTTACTGAGTCGGCAAATTTGAATAGTATTGTCAACATGTTAGAAGTTGACTTTTCAGAAGGAATTTAAAACAGTCTGCCATAGTTTTTATAAATAGTTTTGACGATGCAATGCTCTCGAATTCTTTTGTTTTTGTATTGTAAACAATTATTTTCTTTTGCAAAAGTCCAAAGAATTTAAAGCCGTTATTGTTGCTGTGCTGACTGCTTTAGAACAATGGTTATGGGAAAGTGGTGCTTTTGGGGCCATATAATGGCAGGAAAATATTTGTATGTGTTGATATTTTTTGTTTTCTCTACTTACATACATACATACATATATTCGTATTCGCATAATAAAATCATAAATTCAAAACATGTTGCCAAACAAATAAATATATTTTAGAAAAATTGTTGCAAAATATTCTTATTCTTTCTTAATAGACAAAGTCATTAAGGAGTAAAGTGGCAGCAGCAACATTGAAGGCAAAAAGTTATAATTAGTATTAAAGGCTGTGTGTGTGTGACAAGACATGTACATAACCTGCAGCTCTCGGATCTAACAACTATATATGTATTGCTTCTAAGTGGTGAATTCAGATCTCCTTCATAACCATTTAGTGAAGATACAACCATATTAAGTTTTCAATTTTGTTCGACCTAAATGATCTTTCAGTTCACAGTCCGACACAAATTGGCATTCTCTTACTTGAATGAGATCATTGTGCGAATCATGATGCTTGGTTGCATCATATCGATGGTTCTGACATGTCAATGGTGTCACATATGCTGCTGTTCATTTTCTAACGACAATTCTTCAAGTGGCGATTTATGTATTTGAAATGTTGAGAAGGAGAATAGATCAGTTAAAAATTTTTGAGGTTTAGGGAAAAATACCAGGTCGCGTTTTTGGGCCTTATTTTTTATAACATCAAGTGTCGTCATTGGATTAATATTGTGCTGGTTACCTGGTCATGAGGGAAAGTATTCTTCCTTGGTAGATTTAACTTGTTAAGGCTCAGGCAAAACAATTCATGCAAAAAGTTGCTATCGCTTAGAAAAACTATTTACCATACATTGTGGTCTCAGATTATACAAATTAGTTATTGGCACAAAATAGTGCAGATTTGTGCCAATAAAGGAGTTTGCATAGAACAAAGTGGCACGTAAAGGACTCAATGAAGTTTTTAGTCTCATATTAAACAGGATAATTGTTTTTATGGCGAATCCTGCTCCGGCTGTGCTAATGTTTAGCATCACTCAAAAGACCGCCTGGGTCGCAGTTATACACTGTGGCCTCTCTAAATATAATAATAAGTTCGACCAGTCTAAGTAGTGATGTTGATAGTGCCAAGTGGGCAATTATGGCCTTTAGAACCACAGGGTATATATAGAACGTTTTGTGCTGCATATCTCGTGTTGGTAGTTGAAGTTTTATTTAGTTTTCTTGTTTTCATTCAAATGGCCAGTTGAACTCATTAAAATGATAAAATGTTATTGTAACAGTTTGGAATAATTAAATATCACATGTAGACAATGTTTCAATGCTTGAAAGTACGGCATACTCGTACAGAAAGTGTAAGAAAATTGTGTGTTAAAAACATACTCGTACCTATATGAAGGAACACATAACCAAACTAAACTAATTTTGAATTAGAAAAATAACCTACGAACTAAATACATATAGTTCTAGAAACGAATTGTCATAATTTTTGTTACCCTTGTTAAGGGAATCATGCTTTTACAATGTTAGCATTTGAAAATTATTTGTCTCTGCTGCATAGAGCCGGGAGAAAGAAATGTTTAAAATTTTCTGTCTCCAAAGTGTTTTTTATATAAATATAATTTCCACTAACCAATCAGTTGCCTGCTACAAAATTTTGCAGATAGTAGCCGCTTGTTTGTAATCATAAAAACGTAAAAATTCTCTAACAATTAATTTAGGTGATGAGTTAATAATGATAAACACCGCTTATGCCACAAATCAAGTTTCTATGTATAAACTTAAAGACAATTCTGCAGCTGCTGCCGCCTCCTGCTTCACTTGTTAACAAGCACTGTGTCAGAGATCTAAACAATTTCAAATGATTTCAAACTAACAAAAAAAAAAAAAAAAATAACAAACTTACTTTGGCTGTGTATACAAATTATTAAAACACGTTCGCAGAGTTTAGTTGTTTTTAATGTTCTGCAAACCAAACTAAACGACACTTAATGAATATTGATAAATGGGGCGTTAAAAGAGGCGTATTTAACCACCGCTACAACAGCAAACGGCAAACAAATAATTTACTACAAAGTTGAAAACATGTCTAAAACACCTTCAACGAGTAAAATACTCGTAATAGAAAATAATAATAAAATAGTATGACAATTCTATTAGAAGCTTGGCTTTTTTTGTTGGTTGTTTTTGTGGCTGTTTTAAACCCCACCTCATAAATTTCAAACCTACTCGTACTCACAATTATACACATGAGTACTAGGTCGATAAATAAATATTTGGCTATTCCGGCGATAAATGAAGATCGTTTTAAATGTTTTCTCTAATGAAGGTAAATTTTCTTTGAAAAAGCTGTAACTTTTCTATAGAAAACCTGCCTCTAATTGAACCAACTTTATTGTATAGGGTATTTTTTTTTTTTTAATGTATAGAACTTTAAGTTGGTAACACTTTTTTAATTGTCGGCAATTTTGTCAGCTGTTAAGTGATTTATGTTTAGTTTGGTTTGGCATTTCAACATGAACATTGTGCAAATTTATTTTGAAAATTATGGTTTTGTGTTCTTTTTAGATGTATAGAACTATGAAGTTGAATAGAATAAAGAAGATATTTTTAAATTTACAAAAGTTAATCTTTGGGCATTATAATTTAAATATGATTTCTGGCATGTCACCGCCACGGCTGGCTTGGACGTAGTCTAATCTGAAAGGTCAATTTTCGATGATATTTTCCAACATTTATGGCCATATATCGGCAATAACGCGGCGAATTTTGTTCTCCAAGTGGTCAATCGTTTCGGGCTTATCGGCATAGAATAGCGACTTCACACATAAATCACTTTACAGCTGACAAAATGTGTTGCCAACTTAAAGTTCTATACATCTAAAAAAAAACACCCTATATAATACCTGAATGGAAAAAGAATTTCTATTTGAATATCGTAAATCCAAAATCAGGTTTGTATCTTTGTATTTCCGAGAATTAAAGTCAGAAAAATCGAAAGTCTTAGCCGGTTGGTAATCTAGGATTGGTGCTACTAATCCAAAATTTCCTTATGTTGCTCTGCTATTGTGTGCTTTAGTCTATTGTTTTCTTATCGGAAATGAAACGCAAGCTCAAAACTATTCATACTTTTAGCTAAAATAAAACAGTGGACGAAATTCTCCAAAATCTCTTCGTCACCCCTAATACTTCCGTACAACACACACATTCAATGCAATTATCCAAGATCTAACTCAACTGTAATAGATCTGTACGTTTCTTAGCTAAATAACATGTTAGAAAAAAAATAATTGATATTTGTTATTAACTTTAAAGTTTATCATTTAGATTGTGTTACTAACAATTTAATAATTTATTGCATTAAAAAGCCTTCTGTAGTGCAAAGAAACGGACGCAGAAACACAGCAAGTCGCTGTAGGATGTTGCAGAGATCAAATTGGTAGGCAGCAACCTCTGGGTGTTTTTTTTTTCTCTACATTTAAGGTGACCGCTAAAAAGCTTAAATCATATAGAGAGTAAATAATAGAAACGACGTAGCTGTCAGTCAGTCATAATATTAAACGACAGTTAATTGAACTGACAAATGTCCCAACGTCATTGTATTCCAAATTACGTACATTACTCACCCGTACTTTAAGATGCTTGTGTGTTAGTTTTATTACTTATTAAAAAATCTACTCGTATACGAGTACGCTTGTACATATTTACTTAGTAGTTTATTAATTAAGTTGAGAAAATACGTACATATGTACGTACGTACGTACGTACATATATATATTTTTTGTTTCAACTTGTTTGGTGGTTTTAACGTGGTCAAGTGCTATTTATTGGCAGTTGTTGGTTTAAGAGCATTGTATTTTATTTCGTTTGGTATGTATGTATGTGCTTTTGCTTTTGAAATTGTCATAAAGCGTATTTATGAAATTGATACAACAATTGTCGACAATTACTTTAGACAGATTGGCAGTTAGAAAATTTAGAGAATGTTTAACTAATCATCTTATATTTATTAATTTTAGCGTCTTTTAAAATTTAAGGAAAGTTTTCTTCAGTTATGAGATGAATGTTAACTATTTTAAACAAAGTTTTAGAATATTAAAGTTAATTATATTAAAAACTAAGGCGATCATCTAACTAATAGTAAGAAAAGTTTTAAAATTAATCATTTGTCGAACGCTTATATGGATATGTATACTCGTATGTAGGTATATAGACGGAATTTAGCTTTAAGCTGCTTCATAGAATAATCGTTGGAACAATCTATATCTGAGGTGTAGTATAAAGCGTTTGCTGAGTAAGATTGATTTCGGGTCATAGTTTTATATTTATGGAAGAAAATTTCATTATATTTGACCTGTTAATGATTTCTGCTACAATCTCAAGAATGGCTAGAATAATATTCTAAATTATGATGCCGCACATAAAAAGACTAATGGAGTATATTTCTGGTTGAAGATTCACACTTTCGGACCAAGCTGTCATATGTTCGATGATACGCAACTTATGACGACTGGGGCCCAAAGAGTTGTTTGTTAGAAAGCCAGTCTCTAAAACGTTTTGAAAAGTCAGTTTTTTCAGAAGTTCTTAAACTGAACATTTTTCAAGAGTAACAACCATGCCAACATGCCTTTAAAGAAGGCAACTTTTGTTTTAAAAAAACGCAACCTGTCCTTAATAGAAACAAATCTTGTTTTTTTTTTTTTTTTTAATCGAAAAGCTAATATGTTGAGTTGTATTTTGGGTGTATACTTCAGAAATGTTTTAAGTATTTGTCCCACTTTCTATTCCTTGATTTGGCAGTTGTAAACCTAGGATTGGTGTAACTAATCCAAAAAAAGCTCTGCTCTTGTTTATAATATATTTTCTAATCGGAAATTAAACTTTAGCCCGGCTAAAGTCGACTAAGCCGTCTCTGATCAAATATTATAAATACATCCAAAGGGAATACGGAATAATGAATAACTCGAGAAATTTCACATGAGCCTAAATGCACTTTAAAATTAAATCATTATGTATATGTGACCCGGCTTATGAAAAGGTGGCTTATGACTCAAAAAAGAAATTGCGCGATACAGCTGTTAAAGATAAACAATGCATTTCGTCAGTTTATTGGACAAAATAAGAATAATGTTATGATATCATAGCTGCAATGGCAACTGGTTCGAGAACTCAACACTACCATTTTATTAAATTTCCTATTGACGGGGCATACTAAGTTTGCCCCGGATCAGGTTTTCGGTATTTTCAAGGCCAGGTATGCTATCACTAATATTGATACATATGAAGAGTTGCTGCAGTGCGTCGTACAATCGTCACCGGGTGGCCATAATACAGCTGTTTCGTCGAAAAAAATCGTTTGGTATGAATGGGATAGTTATTTCAAACCATTCTACAAGCCACTTAAAGATATTACACAATTCCACCATTTTATAATGGGCAAAAACTCTTTGAAAACCAAAAAATTTGCTGACAGTAAAGATGTTGAATCATTTCAACTGTCATTAATCCCAATTGATGACACCATGCCCGAAATTATTCAAGCAGTCGGTTTATTTCTGCAGCGTTAGTGGTACATTTATAAGAATCTCAGAAGCTTGGTTTCAGACCCCACTAATGCGGATATTTCGGCTCCATTGCCATCGAAAAAAATGCCATCAAAATAATCTGAGGATGCTTCACCAGCCACCAAAGTGGCATCGAAGGAACCAAAGGCTTCATCGTCAAAACCTAAACCGAAGAAGTCTGTAGCTTCATCTTCAAATCAAGCTTCAAAAAAGAAAGAACTGAAAAAACCAGCGACTTCAACTGCAATAAAAAAAATCAAGAAAACGCTAGGCCTCATCTCCAGAAGGAGATTCGAAAAAAACGAGCAACTTCAAAGGTTTCAACAAGGATAGCGACGAAGAAAACTACTTAATACTGCTAAATAAATATTTTTTGTGCAAAACAGCCTTTTTTTTTTTGGTAAAACCGTTTTTGCAGCGTTCAATCCTGTTTTTAAATTTTTCAATTCCATTTATTATCTTGATTATGGATTTTCAATAAAATTCTGTTTTTCTATCATTTGTGCTCTTCTTTCTCTACGTTTTTAGTACACTTGTAAGCAAGTTAGGACTTTCTAGTTTTCACTACGTCAAAGAGCATCTCAAAAACTATCGAAACAAAAAAAAAAAAAAAAAAAAAGTGGAAACATTTTTTTTTTGAGTCATAAGCCAAGCCACCTTTTCATATGCCGGGGCACATATACAATCGAATCTCTTTCATATGTTCAGGAATTGAAAAGTAAGGAATAATGAAATAATTTAATATAGTGGCTTTTTGTTTTACATTTGCAGGAAGTAACAAAATGTTGCAAGTGTGCCTGACATGAGTCATATTGAGAGATTTATACTTTTAAAAGAGTTGTTTATATAAAAGTAATTAAATCATTTTTACTTCCAGGTACCATTTAACTAATGCCATCATTTAACCAACATTTACGGATATTTCAAAGTGATAAATAACTGCAAATAAAATTTAATTACAAATACATACAATTCTAATATTTATTAATAGTTTAATTTAATTGCCCTTTTAAAGAGGTATTTAAAAACTTTAAAATCGAAATCGAAAACAACTGGTTTTTATGACAAATATCCATTAAGGCAGCAATTTCCAAGCACGAGCCAAATGTCATCTCGTTTCTAGCGAAAAACATACATAAATTTTCAACAAAAACAAAAACCTAAATTGGTCACATTACACTCAACACGTATGGTACAAAAATTCGAACCTTTAAGTGGGCATATGAGTAGCAAAGACATGAATTATGAATTGAATTTGAAAAAAAAAAAAAAAAAAAAACACCCACTACTTACATAATATTTCTTAGTAAATGGTTAGACATGAAATTAAGGCTTTTAATACGAATTAAGAGGGGAGTTTAGATCACAAACAATACAAGAAAAATATCTTATGTAGAAAAGAAAAGGAAAGAAACGTTTAAAGCCAGCCACCTAAATGATTTACAAAAAAAAAAAAAAAAAAACAGACAAGAATTACAATTATTTACTCAATTTTATAAATGTGTAAACAAAAGGATCAGCGGCCTGATTAGTTTTATTCTTTAAAAGAAACAAACAAAAAATAGGGGTCAGTTTCATAAGTAGGGGTAGATATTGAATTGATCAAAAATTAAGGAATGTTAACAGTCAAGCTGTAGTGGTATTGTAGTAATACAAACTTTACTTTATCAAAAAACATTCTCTTAATGATTTAAAGAACATCCTAAGACAAACATTTTTATTGCTGTTTTAGTCAAACTGGTCTCATGTATACAAATTCTGTATGAACAAACCTTAGTTTCATACTTCAGAGACTTTGCTATGTAATGCAATTCGGCTCAGTCCTTGCATGTTGTTCCTTTTCGATTGTTTTTGGGGACTATGCCATTGTGAAGCGTGGCAAAAGTGTGTATGACTCTATTCCACAATAAGGGTGCATGCAGCAAGTATTGTTGTTGTCCCACATAATGCACACTCTCAAAAGGATGATTTTGATCATGCCAAACAAATCCTTTTGTTGCTGTAAGTGTTTTTACATATTTTGAGTTTGTGTGCAGGCTGGACTTTGTGTGTGATAAACTCCTACACTTTGTTGGTAGAAACGTTGTGAGTGTAATTGTTTGTGTGGCTCTGTGAATTTTAGAGCATGTTTCCAATGCTCATTGCTCCCCATGAACCTGGCCATAAATCACAAACATTTTTCTTGTTGTTCTATCAAAGACCAGCATGCGCAGCAAACATTTTTTTGTTATTGTCCTGCAACTAAATTGTCATTTCGAATTAAACAATTAAAATTTTGTGAAAGAATGTTACAAAATTTTATTTGCACCTGGAATGTTGGCAATTTTTGGAATGACGGTATAGATGCACTTTAGTAGAGGGTGTTACTTAATAGAGACGTACATTTTGTCCATCCAAAAAAAAACTCTGTTTTCTACTCTACCAACCAACTGGTTGGTCACTTTGACAAAAATAATGGAAATAGAGCAGTTGTTTTTATTTCCACTACCGCCGTTTGGTCAACACCTTTCATTGTTCCATTTGTTTATGATTTTCCATGAGTTTGTTATTTCAGTTCAGCATTTTAATGAAAAATTATTGAACAATAAATCGATTCCTGGGTTTTTATATTTTTTTCGCCAACAAATTTTTAAAAACAATCAACAATTACTTTTGATGTAGACATACTATGACTCGTATTAGATGTGGCTGCTGGTGAAGTTGATTGTATTGGCGTTGACAAACAATGGCTGTGATGGTCGGTTGGCTGGTCCTTGATATCTCTATTTTTAATGTTTATTAGTTTAAAGCACCTTTTATATTAATGTTTTTGTCTATGTTGAATATTTCTAAAACACATTTTCCAATTCATTACATTAAGATTGTGTTAATGTTATTATAGCACTTAATATTAAGGTATTGTTTGATTTGTAACAAGAGGTCCTTTAAAGCTACTGCTTTCAAAATTTCTAAAGTGCCAACTCCTTTATAGATTCATAATTATTATTGCAAACAACAATTTTATAGCTATTTTTTCTGATTTTGATATAAATAATTAAAAACTTAAGCAAAATAGAAAATAGTCCTTTAAATTGTTTTCCATTGCGATTGCGTCCTTAAACGGATGTTATGGCATCATTTGTTAAAGAGCTGACAGGGTATTTTTAATAGGAATTGCGTAATTTTGCACAATTTGTCTGCGTTAGAATATCCGGTATGATCCTTGGTTAAAATAGAGACAGTTGCAGCATGAAAATAGATTGTTTTGCTGGAAAATATAGTATCAATACTTTTCTTAAGAAAGTTATTGCAAACTAGGATTTCATGTGGTCTTTTGAATTCGATCTATCTAAATAATTTCATTGTGACATTAAATTTCCTTTTGTTTTAGCTGTAAGAGAAACCAATATACAAAATGCAGCAGTAACAGTTGAAATGAACGGTTAAATTGTAAGACAAATTTGCCATATTTTCGTTTCGGTCAGATTTAATGCCAATAATCCAAAACAGTATAACAGGACAATATCATCAATGAATTTCTTATTCCACTCTTTATTGCATTTGTTCTTGTGGTTTCTCAATTTCAGATGAGGGGCTTGTTTACACATTTATTGTTTGAAGGCGTAGCACAGTGCTTTGTCCCCATATAGTGAATCGGCAAAATTATAGAAGTTATCGTAGAAGAATGAAATTTGGTGTACTGGTTCAAAATATGTCAATTAAGAAAAACTCGAAGTTTCGGAAAAATCGGTGCAAGGACATGACTACCTCCCATACATCCTTAAATTTAAAACTTTAATTTTAGCTATAATTGTAAATAGAATAAAAGAAAGTCTGTTAAAATATGTCTTTTAGCTTAATGGTTAATTTTGTTTCATTCGGTGCAAGGACATGACTACCTCCCATATATAATTTTTCTCAAAAACTAAATTGTAACTACATTAGTGATCAGAATGCACTAAAAACTTATAACAACTTATAAAACTATATTTTTGAACTCTCTGGGAACTTTCGCTGCAGTCGACACAAGGACATGACCATCTCCCAAATATCCTTTTTCTCAAAAACTAAATTTTAGCTACATTTGTAATCAAAATGCAAATAATTTAATATATATTCCCTTTAAAATGGGTCATAAATAAATTTGTTTCAAAAATTTGAATTCATCATTTTTTTTATGTGTTTTGTAAACCTAAGTGACGATAGTTCCGGATCCGATATTAATAACTAATGAGCCATTAAATCTCTATTTGTATTTTCTTTCGCCGTTTTTCTTGTGTGGGAAAATCGTGCATTCCTTATATTTTTATGACTGGCTTCTAAGGTTTCTTCGGAATGTGTAAAAGGTTTTTTTTAAATATTTTATTATCTATTGGCAAGTTGAAGTATTCCAGAACAGCGCACCCATGCACTCAAACCTTATGAACAGTGCTTGGCATGTAATACCAGCCATACTGAATTAAATAAAAGCTCCTTGTAATATTTAGCAGCTCCTTAAACGTTGTAACATTAACCGGGATTCCGCAACATAAAACTCTTAATATTATGCAAAATTATCAATAAGACTTCTATGAATCCCCGTAATTTCAGCAGAAATTTCACTATTTTGAAAAAATCGTCGAGCCGTGTTCCCATCGTTATTAGTT